>VOMN01089172.1:0-13236 GCA_014899125.1 Orchestia grillus | reverse complement strand
AAGTGTTAAGCACTAAGACAGTGGGGGTGTCAGCCTGAGAATGAAGTGGAAACATACACTGTTTAAAAATATTTTTGCGAACTATTATAATGTGGATTATAAATGTTGCAGGTTTCCTGTACCGAATGTTTAAAAAATTCAAATTTTTGTCGGGTGCTTATGAGGTGTAAACGGTAAATTGAATTCAATAGAACCACAAATAAAAGCCTTATTCACCTGGAGGAATAAAACACGATGAAAAAAGTATCATCAGCGAATTTTTTTTCTTTATAAATTTAAAATTAATTCACTTTATATGTGAACCATCAGCATCATCGGCGTCCTGAAGACGCTTATGTGAGACGCTCTCATTGGCGTCCTGAAGACGCTGGCGTCCTGAAAACGCGTCCTGAAGACGCTAATGGAGCGACTGGTGTTCACTGCATGGTCCCGCTTAAGTGATCGAAATCTTCGCTTGATGGCCGACTTCAGGGTGGTTGAACAGTGATGTGAGATTTATTAATCATCAGACTCTTTCTCAACATTTCCATACAGTTAACAGTCGAAAGGATTCAAATCTGGTGAGCTAAACGGCCAAGTATCTTCAAGTCCAAGCATTAGCCATTTTTCCGCGATGAGGATCTGGACAGTTTTGGCCACATGAGTGGGCGCTGAATCTAGAACGAACATAACATGCTTTTGATCGTAGTTCTTCGTAATCCAGGGACTGTTTCCAGAATTCTTGCTTGCTTGGTAGTGTTGATCCAGGCTCCATGGGCTAGTGGTAGCGTCATGGCCTCGTAATCGAGAGGACCCCGGTTCGAAACTCGGCTCAGGAAGGGATTTCCACGTTACCAGGGAGTACTTCCCTTGGAAAAAGAAGTTTGAACCACACATTCCTCACATCCCTCACTACGCCAGTAGTTGTAAAGCGTTGAAAACCCAACGGTAAAACGTGTTGGAATTAATAAAGGTTCTTGATTATGAGTCCTGTTGCGATAAAATGCGGAGTCTTATTTTTGAATCGCTAACAGCACCTGCAAACAGCATGAAGAAGGCCGGATTTTTAATCTCTAAAACAGGAAGACTTTCGTCGCATTCAAAGCCAATATCCTCGAATTTCTAGGATTTGTCACCTCATCAGCAGCGAATTTCTTTTAATCCACAAAGAAGCGAACAACGCCCCCACGTCTCTTCTAATTATTCAATAACACAGAGCTTCTTTTATTCCCACAATGGCCAGTCTTTGACGTCTTCTACAGTAGGACTTCATTTGGAGGTCAAGTCTGACACATACGTTAGTCAGAGATACTGCCTGGAAAATAAGAAAAAATTAATATTTAAAATAGTCCCAATTTATCATGTACACCCTGTATTTTTCCGATTCGAACGACGTATAGAAATAAAGATATTTATTTCATTGAACTTTGTTTTATTTTACATATATGGCCTATCCTTGAACATACACTGCATAATACCAGTATTGTTTTATTACTCATCGCTGAATTAATCCCAGTTTTATTGAAGTGAGAGCAATCCGAATATAATTGAACTCATCTCGCCAGCGGAAACAACCTTTCTATAACTTTATCGTCGACTTATCGGCTATTTACGTCGATGAAAGCGCAATCTAAGAAAACTGTTAACAGAATTATCTAATAATTCGTTGGCATCCGGTGATAAAATTCAACGGTGATTGCGTGGGTGAGTGCCGTTGTCTGCTTTCCGCGGACGTGTGCAACGAAATTACTGACGTTCTCGTCCATCAGTGAACGGATGCAACTTGAGAACCTGGACCTATTCAACTCAACGTATCCTGAACCTCTGAAAAAGCAGTGTTTACGGACGTGATTTGAATTGTCTAATATCACACAAGTGAGATAAAATGCAATGCACTTTTGACTTATTTAGCACGTTGTCATGAAACCAACTCTCAAATGTGTGCCATAAATGTATTACGACGTATTTATTGCAGTCATATGGCAGTGTGAGATGTACATTACATATTTATAAGCGTAGCAACCGTGACACAACTAGCGCATCTACAGTTTTCCGCAGAAAAGCCTAAGTAATGTACTCTAGCTGATACATATAAATTCTACATAAAGATGGAGGAGAATAATCATAAAATATGTAATATAAAAACGAACGTTTTAAAGCTTTGTTTTTAGAAGATATCTAACTCATTATAACTTGTCATTCAAGGCTCTACACTTCAAAATAGCTCAAGTCATACACGATAAAAGCGTACTAATGTAGCTTCGAACTGAATTACCAGTTTTCTAATCTGAACTGACCTATTATGGTGGTGGGTATACTCAAAGTACTGATTCTGCACGGGATCTCACAGCCACGCACTCCCTCACACGCCGCCAGCCGCTACTTTTGTTATGTGAGCTAAGTGAAAGTTGACACACCCGGGTGAGTAAAAATTTATTGGAGAGCAGACAGTGCTCTGTGTGGCTTTGTATAAGTGAACTGCTTATCTATGTATGTTCGAATTTAATAAATATCGGACACTTTTTCGATTTATTTTTGGGTAAAATAAGGAAGGAAGCACCAACTAGAGACTCTTGAAACTTTTTCGTCAATCAACATGCATCAATTAATTATTGTACAATAGATGCGCACCAAGAAAAAATCGCACAACTCCAATTCCCCGCAACGAGATGTTCAAAATGTTTTTATTTAGATTTCAAAGGGCCTTTGTGAATAAATTATCTGCAAGTTGTAACAGTAGCTGCCGCTCCTGCAAATTCAAATTTTGTGTACCAATGGCATCCAAGCTGTGAACTCATTAGTTTATTGCTGAATATATTTCGGAGCAGCTCTGGTGCATGCAAGCAATTATTCAGTTGAGAATACAAACGGAAGGGTCATGGCCCTGAGAAATATTTCAACGAACTTCAGAAATAAACCTGGAGCCCGAATTTGTTTTGGGATCTAAACGCATGCCGAAAAAAGTCAAATATTAGCTCATGAAATTCATGAAATATATCGGGTAAACGATATGGGTTTTATGTTATTTATTTTTCAGTTTTATTGAATTCGTGTACAGCAACTAGTGACAGTGAAAGACGTTTGTATTAGACAGCGAAAAAATAATTTCACTGTAAACCTAGCATTAAACTCACGAGAGGTCACTAGAAAGGTGCTGAATTTTTGAATGAAGAATAACTCTCATGCAAATTATGACCAAGATTTAATTTAAAAACTTGAAATTTCTTGTAGTATCGACAGGAAAGACCGTCAACAGGTACTAATTAATTGAGAAAAACCAATTAGCGATTCACGAGAAGGTAGATAACTAGTGGTGTTTCCACTGCATGAAACATGAAATGTTCAATTGGTGTGTGGACCTCCACGCTTGTGAGACAACAGCCGCTGGTGGAGACTGTAAGGGGAGAAATATTCATCCTTTGTGTACAATAATGCACCAAGTTCATAAACGTATATTTTTTGTGTAACCATTTATTAAAGCACAGCAGGAATTAAAGAGGAGAAAATTAATCAACATATTCACAAATCAATATTCTCGAGATTGTATCAGTGAGATTGTATCTGACAATCTCTTTGAATCTCAGTGAGATTGTATGAGAAAAACAGTCCGTTAGAGTGATACAGAAAACTACATAGTTTCGTGTGAGATTCAAAGTTATTTTATGGCAAAGCGATTGTAGTAGTTTTATGAAACGGAAAATCAATAAATTATCTAGGGCAATATTTATTAACGTCTTTTCTGTCTAGCACACACCTTACCAATGTTTCTGAACGTGGAACGAAGCCAAAATATAAAATTACAATTCGTTTATAACTTCATCATACAATTATATAAATTCATGTGAAAAAGTAGTGTTGATATGGAGAATACGATTGCTTATCACATTATTCATTTTATCATATCTGTGCCTCGTATCGGCAACGTACGGCATCCCAGGCAACTTCGCGTTATCATTGGCGTGGCGTTGAAAAAATAAAACAAGAAGCATAAAAAAGAGAACGATAGTCGGAAAAAACGTTACAATTACGTTAGTTCATAAGCTCAGGATGAAAACATTCACGCTTCTCATCACCAAGATGTATGACACCCCTTCATCCCAGTCTAACGTTCTATTCGAGGCACTTGTAATTACCTGTCATTTCGGCCACCCAAGCATAGATATCGCCGCCGTATAGTTAATCATCNAGTGTTATGCATCCCCGCATGTACCATGACAGATCGTTGACAATAAGTCAACGTAAGCATTTTACACACCCCTTAATGTACCATCAGACTGAAATGACGAAATATGCGGACTTAAGTTCCAGTGACTTATGTTCATAAAAAATTCATATAAAAACAATTGAAAATCTTAGGCTCAATGTTTTAAGCGTGAAAACTCGTTAGCCTGAGAAATTTTAGCCCTGAGGTTACCATTGCGCTTACTTGTCAGAGGTCAAAAGCTCGATAATGAGACCGTTGTAATTTTGTCAGTTGAAGCACTGCAGTTATTTCCCTAGTTGCATGATTACATCTCAAAGTTGTCATATGTTCCCCGGCTTTCATTGTTCGTTGGACTAGTAGAATTTTCGATCTTTCTTTAAGAGTTTCAATTCCGGTACCGGCTACACGCTATAACTATCTTTCTGCAAGACGTTTCAGTTACCCAGAGTCTTAGTCACTGACCAGACTCATTCTATTTTGGCTTAATCCCTGAAGAATGAATCCTCTTAAAATGGAATTTATTAAAAGTTGACTCATCTCACTCACTCTAAATCAAATGAGTGATAAATATAGAGTTAGGAACACGCACAACGAATCAGACGGAACAGAAAACGGAGAGCTCTCATAGCTCTCATGAGGAACCTTTATTAATTTCAACACGTTTTACCGTTGGGTTGTAAATGCCTTACAACTACTGGTGTGGTGGGGGATGAGAGGAATATGTGGTTTAAACTTCCTTATTCAAGGGAAGTACTCCGCAGTCACGTGAAAAGCCTCACCTGAGCCGAGGCTCGAACCGTGGTCCTTTCGGCCGTGAGGCCATCACGCTAACCACTACACCATGGAGCCCACCCGAGGAGAGCCCACTAACGTTGGCCGTCCTTCCGCCCTCTCAACTTTCTGAATCACACAAGAAAGACAAAATACAGTACATGTGAGAGAGCGTGTAAGAAAATATACAGAATTGGCTGCTTTAGATCAAATCAACGCTGCTGTTGCTGCTGCTGAAAGTTATGAAAAGTGTGGGCTGTATTTTACGTCGTACAGAATATTCGATCACCGCTTGAAGGAAATGTGTGAAATAAAAAATTCGGAAGCCTTTTACAATGTATGAAATGTGCATACTCATTTTTTCACGAATGCAAACGTATCAGAATAAAATTTTTACAGAAAACTGATGTCACTTGTAGCTGAATTTCGAGAAGCATTCTTTGTTAATGTTTGTAAAAGACTGTTTTGTTTTAAAATGCATCTTATGAAGGGATTGATTTCGCTGTAATTTCCTTGAATTGTGTAACAGTCCATACAAGAAAATATGGATAATAAAAATACAGTATTTTGAGCAGTCGTTAGAGAATTACCGGCTCATTTTTGCCAGTGAGCACCCGGTACTCGAAGTTTTTAACAAAATTGCTTTCGATGCACGTGAACGCACTCATTATGAAACTTGCGTAGTTTTTTCCAAGTTCATTCAAAACAAGTGGAATTCATTCATTGATTCAAACACAAAAAATTGGAAGTGTATACGTACATTTAGTCAAAAATTTAGCGACTTTGTAATTATTTAACGATCATTTAAAAATTGAGGTCATTTCTTATTCATACCATAAGTAAGAAAAATAAGAACCTAAATGGCCCCAGGAGCACGTCACTGACCACACTGTACCTTTGGTTGTTTTTTCCTCCTTGTGTATGCCAATTTTATGACGTGTTTTTTGTTTATTCACTTATTTATTTTGAAGGATTGCATGTTTGCGCAGCCCTTCAAGACCTGGGCTCAGGTGCTCCGCCTTATTTTTAATTTAAGACCTCATAAAGTGTATAGAGCGGGTCTCGTTACGCTGCAAAATAGAATGATTAAAGCTTCCCTCGCCGTCCGTGCAGCACGCACCGCTGCTGCATTATACCTCACGTAGAGCGCGGGGCTACTGAAGTGCTGCTGCGTGGTCCACGATAAGTGCTGCTGCGTGGTCCACGATAAGTGCTGCTGCGTGGTCTACGATAAGTGCTGTTCCTTTCTTTTCGTGTACGATTTGATTGGTTGACATCGAAATTTTTGGTTGCGAGTGCTCAGGAACATGTAGTATTTCGAATAGACATGTAGCTGAAATAATTTGAACGCTGTATGTAGTATCGCACGCACAGCAGGTACGGCGGGGTTGTATGGAAGACCCCCTGCATACGGGAACGATCTGTGCGTTTATTGCCGTAGTTTAAGGTTAAATAAAGCACGTTGTGAAAGCGGGTGTTTTTTATCAATTCTTTTAATCAAAATTGGTATTTTCTTTACTCGAATCCTGGAATGATCTGTTGTTCTTCGTGACCGCGAAAGTTCAAAGCAGTCCTGAAATTAAATTTTTCGTTTTTACAAATAAACTACGCTTAAAATGCAAGCTTCCCTGTACTCCAATGTAAAGTTTGTTACCTGATCGCTTCCAACTCAATTAAGGAAAGTCATCATAAATTTGTTATACTAGTTTTAATAGCTTGATAAAAAAATCTATTGAAACTCTATGAAATCTAAACACGATAAACAACGCTGAAAAGTCTTCCTGTCAGCTTGACGTTTTCGAACTAACAGCCTGAAGGTCATTCAAATCTTAGAATTCTTTGCTCAAATCAACGTATCCCTAGAACGAAGAAAGCGAAATTATCACAAAAAAGTAAACATTGTAGCTGAACACCAACATCAAAACATTATTATACGTAATACTGAAGCGATACGCAACCCACGTTCACTGTGAACCTATAGCGCCTGCAAGAAATACGTTCCACTTTTATGAAAGATTATTTTCCATGTTCCTGAGACTTTTAAAATCAGGTTCTCGACTACTTTTCCCTGATAACAATGTACGCTCTTTATTGCAGCATTTCGTTTACAAGAAGTTACGAAATGATGTTTGCCTCTGATTAATATCAAAATTACTATACAAAACGGTCTGTTTTTAAAAAGGACAGTTTTATTGACCAGGAAGTAAACTGAAAACCACGTAAACTAACAACTCAAGTCCTTTTTATGAGTAAAAGATCTTGCTGCCGACCTCACATGCTACACAACTGTGACCACATGTTGTAGCCTGCAATGCTGAGCTCTTCACTAGGATCGAGAATACCACCATGGGATGTGGTCTCCTGTCTACCGTTCTTTGATCCATCCGAGCTTTTTTTGCCATAAGAAATCGAGCTAAGTTCGAATTAACTTATGGATATGCAGGTATTATTTTTGCTTGATTACAATTTGGCTCAATAAATTTTAAGATATTACATACGTCAGTGTCGTTAAAATTTACAAAAATGCAAAATGAACGACGTGAATAAAATATTTCAATGGTTTCATAACATGTTCTCAGATTATTATCATGTGTCAGGAACCCATTCAAAAACACATATATCTTGCTCAAAAAACAGGAGTTTATGTTAAGCGATTATAGACATTAATTTAGCATTCAAGAATGCGTCACATAAATTCATTTCGTTTAGCAATTTACCATTTAATCTTCACAGCCTTTTAGTTATAAAAGTTTTGGTCGATAAATTGTAACATCACATAGACTAAAATATAAAACTTGGTGATGCAACTTTCTCATTGGGTCGGCTAGTGTACCATACTCTCCCAAAATTAAAATTAAAATTTTCCCCATCCGAAGTTTACCGAAACTCCTGTCCTTATTTTTCATATCTAAGGCTGGCGTGTCCGAGATGGTCTTACTTTTGAAATCCCACAGAAAGCCTGGAGCCTCTCCCGTCACATGTGGTCGTCTGCTAGTGAATGAACTCTGCCGAGGCAACATGACTCATCATATTGGCTCACGGCCGTCACCACATCCCACCCAGCAATTGTATTTCAAAGCAAACATTCTAGCACAAAGTGCACACATTTATGAGCAATTGAGCACGCATGTTCAGTTTCGGTCCACGAGCCGTCGCAGATGGTGCGCCTTTAGAAAAGAAAATTCAAAGACCAAGCATAGCTTGCTGAGAAATTGCTCCAGTATTCTATAGTTGTCTCAGTTTTAAATAGCTGAAAAGTTCTTCATTTCCATCAGTTGCCCCTGCTTTTTGATCCTTAGTTAAGCTTGAAATTTAGTAAATTAAGTTCATAATCTTTAAAGTTATTTTTCTACGTCTTTTTTCAAGATTTGAAGGATGAGCAACATAGAAATATGGATATATGCCAATAAAATGTTTACGATTTAAGGCAGTAAAAGATTTTGTGTGAGAAACGAAAGACTTCGTCAGTAAAAACGAAACAGTCCAGTATACGTTTTTCATTTCATAGCTTTTATAAGCTCCCCAAACAAAAAAATACTCACCTGTTGCTAATATGGTGTGGGACCTCCACGGGTACGAATAATGGCGGCAATTTTGCGCGGCATTTAGTCTACAAGTGTCCTAACGTAAACCTGGTCGATTTTAAAGTCCTCTTGTATCAACTGATCTAGTATATGCGGCCACAGTATACATGGGGACGATCATCTCGCCGTCAAATTTATCGTTCTAGGAGATCCCACAAATTTTCCATTGAATGAAAGTCTTGGAGACTTAGTCGGCCAATCTAAATCTCTGATACTTCCTGAATGACTGCCATGCCAATTAATTACCGTTCTAGCCAGACACATCGCAGTTTTCTCACGGAAGATAAACAAAGCAACAGGTTTTTCTGCATTGAGATATTGCGCAAAGGGCAAAACTTAGTTGTCTAGCAGCCCATGGTAACCATGCTGGTTCAGTTTGACGGATATCTCATATAAAAGAACCCACTCCTGTGTAGTTCAAACAACTTCAGAATTGATAGACACTCCTCCTCCTCCACGGCAGATCCTTGGAAAACAATTGACTACTAATTTTTTGTCCTGTGAGATAATGATCGGTAGCAAAAATTAATCTGTATCGAGCTGCTCATAACGCATACGTCCAGCACTTAGAAGCGCCATTAAACGAATTCATTTATTAATTCGTACTAATCCAAGTACAACAGTCGCTCAAACATGCTTAAAATTATATGTATCTTGAAAACAAAGTACAGTACGGTCTGACTAACGAGATAACCCTAGAAACAATGGAAACAATACTTCTCGCGTAAAAATCTGCTCAATACAATTGGTGGCTTATATCAACCTCGATCGCTGAAAAGGAGCTAATTAATATGAACATTGCGATAAATGTCACTCAAACTGAGATTTTCGTCAAACGTTTCGAAAATATGACAGGAAAAAGGTGAGATATATAAAACGCACTCATTACTGATAAAACATAGCCTTTTCTAGGTGATAATTCGGTGATTACAAAATTCATAAATCCATTCACTTGTGCAAAGGTTGATTCATTGTACAATTGTTGTTCCAACTTTACGTTTTTTTTTGTCTTGGGCTTGCTTACGTACATTGCGTTAATAAAGAACGATGCTTCACAATTTCTTTGCTGAAGTTTTACAGTTTACGAAGCCATGTCGGTGTTGCAAACGATCAGTGCGCAGTCGCTGTGCACCATGCGACATCAGTGTGTTGTTCCTCTCATCATGCCATCTTGATGTCAAAGCCAAAACGTTGTTTTCAAGCCCATAACAGTATCACTGAAGAGTGCGTAGAAGACAAAATATTAGAAGACAAAATAATTAGGCGGTCATTCCGGCCGTTTAACTGCCTTGTAGGCCTCATGATGTTCGTAGTAGTGACCATGATAACAAATTATAAAAGTATTGCGACAGAAAAGCACTGCACAGGGGCTTAGATGAAAACAATCACTTGTTTTCGGTCAGGAATGAAATCAGTTTTCAGAGAAATATCCCGAAACTATCAAAGAACTGGCATGAGATGTAGCCCGTGTCAACTCTAGCAGTAAATCTTGCCAGCAAAGTGTGAAAAATAAGAATCTATTCCAAGGTGCGAAGGACAAAGGTTCCCTAGCTGACGAAAAGCACATTGCAACTCAGTTTACAAAAAAGTTTACCACAAAAATGTTAAATAAACTTGTTCATTATTGTAGCAAATGATGGAACATACTGTAGATTATTTGGGAATAGTAACAAAAACATAGTTTTGCAACAAGGTAACTCCGTACGTATCACCGAAGCACTGCCAAGTGTGGCTGCTTTTTGATTTAGGGGTGTTTCACACACGTAAGTCACACACAAGACTGTTGCTTTATGAAGCAGAATGCTGGATGAAAGTCAAAAAATGTAATGATGTGCTAGAAAACCGTTTCAGTAACTATGAATGAGTGCACAAAGCATGCTAAATTCTACGAAATTTTAAATTTAATTCGAGGAGCTTTAAAATAATGCACAAAAAGCACCGAATACCATGATATTTTAGGAAGTGATTTGACTAACTTTGTATGAAGACCTAAAAAATAATACTACAATATTTTAGGAAATAACGAAAGTACCTTTGTGTGAACGAATGAAAAATGGCAAATAATGTGATATTTTAGAATAAAATAGCAGTTACATTGAACGAATGCACAAAAAAAACACAATATACTTTGATATTTTGTTAAATAACATCAGTAACTCTGTACGAAAAAACACATGATGAGAAGATGATAGATGATCCTATAAAAAAATAGCTTTTATCCAACATACGTGCTTATATGTGACAAAAATACTTAACAATTCCGCTTAGAAAACGGTAGACTCCTATTTCAACTGATTTAGTTTGAATTTTACTTCTTTGTAAAATAGACGTCCATGCTCTACTCAGATACGACATGTTACTATCACCATGACTCACCAAAAATAGTTGAATGATTGAAAAATTCCTGACTAATCAGTCAAATGACTGTTTATTAGCTCGAATGTCAACTTGTGTTCTACGTTATATTTATTCTATAAGTTTCTAGATCTTCAGTAGTCCCAATTTTTAACACAATTAAAGTAATCTTCCACCTGCAGTGTTCAAATCAAAAGACGTGGCGATAAGGCAAGCAGGTTCCTTTCAAACTTATTCATAACTTCTCAATGAGGTTCAGATCTGGACATTGAGGGGCTCAATCCATACGCGTAAATGATCCTTTATGCTCAGAAAACCAATTTCGGACAACTTTGGTCCTGAGAATAAGAGTATTATCGTCCTGGAATACCTCATCATCATCGGACGAATCAAAGTCCATTGAAAGAAGAAGGTAAGAACGCGCAAATAGTCCTCTGACTTCTTTTCGTTACTCCAAAGAATTGCACATCCTTGTCCAGCTAAGCAAAGCAATTCCATTGTATTACACTGCAGGCCTCCAGATACCTGCGCGGTGGAGACGATGCAAGATGGGAGTACAGGTACACGACTGGTTTTGCGCCACGCAGTGTAGCTGTAAATAATTCATAATTGATCCTCACGTTTACGAGTTACAAGCTTGGAAAAATAGTGTACGATTGTTGGATGCTATCGTAAATTCCTGCAGGTTAAAATCACGAGTACAATTAAGTTTAATTAATACCCCGGTAAAAACATCATGCGTTGGAAGATCTGCCAATCGCTGTTTACTTGAAACTCGTTATGATCATGAACAAAAAAATACCAGTAATCATACCGTAAGCAATATATTGTCAGTACGGAGAGGGCTTCAGCACAATGCACTCAATAAAAATCTGTTTTTGGTAGTAAAACTTAACCTAAAATCATTCCTGTTCCAAAGAGACGGGATATTCTTTTAGCGACGTTTTAACTTGCACAGTTGTCGTACATCATCTCCTTATTCACATTAAAAGCTTAATTTTAGTTCTCACAGTTGTCGCACATAATCCCGTTATTCACACTAATAAATTACGTAGTATTACAAAAAACGTCAGGTTTTTGTGCATACATAAAACGATGGTTGCAAAGCCTACTGAAAAAATAAATAAAATTGAAAAACTGAAAAGTTCATGGAAATGGTGTGATACAACCTGGTTGATATTTGTACATGCAGATGTAGTGAACAGTTATTACTGATTTGTGAACTAAACAAGGCATTAAGAAGTAGCGCATCCAGGGCTCCCCTGTACATTCGATAAAAATGCATGAACGTTTATTCTAACATCCCATTGAATACTTTTTTGAGTGTTGTCAACAATGCAATCCGAAGGGAAAATTCTGATGACTACTTAGTCGGAAAATGAAGTTATATTTTTACAATTCAGGAAGTACAAGTGGAATACCGTTCTGTATTTAATTTACGCCGCAACTCAGTTAAACATTTTTTGGTACAAATGGAGATGAAATGGCTTGGCCGAACAGGAACATCTTTGTTGGTTGAAATATAGTTCAATTTTTCATTCTGGGTTTCAATTCGTTACTAAAACGTTAAAAAATAATAAAAGGTGCGAAGAGCACGCAAAAAATCTTTTCACTGGTGCCACCTGAATATTTCTTCAATAATTTTCATCATAAATTTCAGACAGGCACACGTTATTAATCATACCTTATTCAACAAATCAGCACAGAATCAGTATTACACGACAGTAAAAGCTTCATCAACTAAAATTAATTTGAATTCATTGACTAGACATCAGCTTTGATGTAATAAAGTGTCCATGGTCTTATTCATCAGTTCAGTAAATTGATGTCATATTAGGTGAGCGGCACCCAGGATCTTGGTACAACATTTCCCAATGAAACTGGGTTTGTTTGCTACTTAAGCCATTCCCCGCTAGTTTTCTACTCACAATTTTACATACACGACTTCTACATACACAATTTTAGTTAAGTCGATTTGTGCCGAAGGAGGTCAACGAAAGACGAGTAAACTCGTGTCCAGAATTTTTTCATTTGAAATTGAAAATTCGACAAGTTTACTCGCACAAAGTTGAAAAATTCTATTGGTGTCAACAAGAGTTGACGCATCGTTGCCGGGGAAGGGGTCAACACTTTTTAACGAACGTTTTGCGCAAGCCATAAATTCCCCATGCCAGTACGGAAATACCCTTCGGATTCATAAATGATTCAACGGTAAAGACAGTTCACAGCCGGACCTTGCCAGGAACCCCCTGCTGGTGATAGAAGTTAAGACATATCTGCTGGGTGTGATAGAAGTTGAGACATATGTGTTGGGTGTGATAGAAGTTAAGACATATGTGCTGG
>VOMN01089160.1:0-15114 GCA_014899125.1 Orchestia grillus | reverse complement strand
TTGGACCGCCATAGTTAGCGACAAACTAATCGCTACAAGTGGATAGGGGAAGAGGGGCGCTGAGCAAACGACAACGCGAGTCTGTCCTACGGGTATGCAGGATGTATCTAGTTTATGTTTGCCTAGCTTTGCTTACTCGAGGCAGCCTAGATTGAGTATTGTTTAATGCGATGCCTTTTGCTTCGTAAAACAATATTTAAGAGAGAGGACAGTGCAATGACGTGGTTAAAAATTTTTTCAGGTTCAGCAGCAGAAAAATTAAATGAATCATGCTCCATTGAGGTAGATGCACCAACCTATACACAAGTTTGAAACAAATGCAATGTTAAATTTTAGAATCTGTAACTTCACATGAAAAACTTATATCTGCAAAAATATTGTAGCACCATTTCCATTGCTTCCTGAAATCTTATCATACAGCTGATCAAACTTTGAAATGCCCCGTTGGTAGGCCTGTTTCAGTTTCAAAGTGAAAATACAGCTTAGCCGATTTTAACTTCTCTTTTACTGCCGACCTAAAACCATCAAGATAGATTTGTTCCCATTTAATTGTTCATAATAGGTAATAAATAGGACGGTTAAGATCGTCAAAGTACAGAAGAAAAATCCAAGAAGCTCGCCCATGTAATTCTTTGGTTACTTGAACTGGGGTGGGTCATGTGAGACCGTCATGAAGGACGACATCTCATCTGCTAGAAATTGAAGGTCATGTCTTCCTCTGAGTTGCTTTCTCGACTGACCCTTCCAAGTCAGCGCTTGTAGCCGACGTGGCCGACACCGCACATTTCACTGCAAGACTTAGCCCACTTCAAAAATGGTTCCTAAAAGCGTAGTGAAAGCTTCGACAAAAAACAAACAAGCAGCAGCTGTTTTAAAATTTACTGGTGGCAGTCCACGCAGGATGAACTCTTCTACCATTCAAACGATTTCAATTATTATTTTCAACCTCCTGAAGCTTTTCAACTTTGGGTTGCATAGACTTCTAGGTTAAGTTAAATTACTGAGCAATTATCCTAGATTTAGCCGTGGTATTAATAATGGCAACAGTTTCAAGCTCTCAGGCGTCATGCTCTCATGGATGAGCTTCTAATGGCTCGCATTTCAGACAAAAATATTCACTTAGTAAAAATAGTCACTTCGAAAACGACTAAATCGCACCTGCGTCTTCTTCCACTCGCTGAATCACCGTTACCGGCATTCTGGGTGGATTTTGCTGTTCTACAAAATGAATTGAACAAATATGTCCAACTTTTTCTTTAGTTCGGACCATCGCAAATGGGTCTACAATTAGGGCTTCAGGCTTCATACGGGAAAACAATAGACAATTCTTTCATAAGAACAATCTCAAGCTTTATACGAGAAAATTGTTCATTGCTTTCGCTCCGACATGAAATACTATATTAAATTAAATGTATGAAGCAACGTTTCGTTGTGAAAGGGAAAGAGCATGTGGACGCCGGCGCCGTGGTGTGCGGACGTCTGGTGCGACGACAGGCGGGCTCAAGCGGATTTAAAGATCGACAGTTACGGGATGTATGTAAATGAAATGGACCAAAAAATATCATGTCTCTTAGGATGAAGTTCCGATTTGCTCATTAAGAATCAGAAATATATTTGATCTCATTGAAAAACTGAGCTCGAAATTCTTCAATGCATCATGAACGTAGAATAGAGGAAAATCATGCTCGTGATTTAATTTCGCAACAACCGGAGAAACACGTCCATAAAATTTGACTTGCTCACCTTTAGCGTGCAGCAGTAGGCTCACAATCACAAATCCTCACTGATGGCGATATTTTCAATTCAATGATGAAATCCGACCTCGAGAGTTTCGGGCTTGCCCTTTCTCGAGCGCTCCCGCCGTCCGACTGAGTGAGCGAGTAGTGCTGCGGTCGTGGTGGTGCTGTGGTCTGGTGCCGTGGGACCGATCACTTGATGACACTTGAAAGGCACGCCACGGTATATGGAAAACACAGTCTCTCTCGCAGTCACGCCATCGAATGTACTGTCGCTGCGACACTCGTGCCAGGGAATGTACGGTCGATGACACAGCCATACTAGGGAATGTACTGCCATAGGGTAAGCGGATGTAGCGACAGGACCTCAAGAGGACTTCTGGAGGAAGGGATCGAGGGGTTGGCTGTGGCCAGAGGCGCGAGGGAGGATGGGAAGTCTTCGTCTCTTGCAGGGGCGGCCTCTCGAGGCGAGCCCTAGCTGGGACGAGGTGCTGGCACGGAGAGGCTGGGACGAGGTGCTGGNGCACGGAGGGACTGGGACGAGGTGCTGGCACGGAGGGACTGGGACGGGGTGCTGGCACGGAGGGGTGCTGCTCTGAAGTTACTCCGTGAGAGAAAAACGCATTTCATTCGTCCCCGGAAGTGTGTGGCATGTCGCTGCCATGCAACGCCCATTGAATTTCCAACACCCAGTTTGGAATTTCTAATGTTTCCGTTCATCGTTGAAATGACTTTAAGAATCAATGCGTATGACGTCATATTTATGTAATCCGAAACACACCGACAACTGAACAGTGATCGTGGCACCGTTTCCCTGTGAACTGCACTTTGGCACCTGCATAGCAAGACATTGAGCATTTTAGTCTAGCGTCAACTGGAGAGCAATGCAGCCTCGGCACGGTCGGTGCCCATTAGTTCAGCGGTTAGCGTCCAATGGTTGGATGAAGGCCAGCAACAAGACGGTGTACCTGTGCAGTGTTGCTACGACAACGTCCGGTGTGGTCCGAGGCCTCAACGACGGACACTGCGCGAGTGCCGACACGACGCTTCTCCCCCTCATTTGGGCAGCAGCTTTATAGTCCGAGATTTACGTTAAAAGTGATCTCTTTAAGAAAAATAATCATAAAAAGTACATTTCAAGTATTTCAATTGGTTGCAAAGGTGTTTTTAGGGGCTTGCAATTCTTTTTTTTTGGAGTGTGCCGTTCTACGTATTTGTTTGCATCGAAAATTTAAACCCCTTTATTTTTTCGTAATAAGTGGAATGGTGTTATTTGTACCATATCAGCAACTCATTTATATAAAAAAACAATAGTTGTGCCAAGGGTACCTCCGTTGAGATATGGTTGGCGTTTTGCTCGTTTTGGGTTTCCTTTCGTTTTTGTGCCGCGTGTCTCGCGACAAATCAAGATAAACAAGATCAGTAGATTTCGTGAGAATTCTGCTCCTCTCGAGCTCAAGATAAACAGGATCAGAGATTTCGTGAGAGTTCTGCTCCTCTCGAGCTCGCCATAGGAAATTTCTTGTCGAGAGTTGGAAGCAGCCTCTCAACCAAGTGATCTTGTTCAATTTCATGCAATTAATTTCTAAAGAATTGTTCGTCAAATTCAAAATCTCATCACGAATTTTTGCTCATCATCAATTCAATATTGTTCATTGTACTCTCGATCATTGACAATGTGATTATCTTCACCGTCGTTCTTTTTCTTTCGAAGAAAACTGTCACTTACCGATAAGTTACCTAGTATCTGATAGCAAACAAGACCTCGTCACTTGTCGAGGACCTGGCTGCTGGGAGGAACGACTCGGCCCCGGCCATTGGAGTAACCTGCAGCGGGGCGCTGACCTTTATCACCGCATCTGTGATAAAGGGACGATAACGGAGGGAAATTAGTAGGCTCGTATGACAAACATAAGTAGATATCATGACTCGCAATTTTAACAGCAGACCTACTGGCATGAAATATCAGAGTCTCTGGATATCTCTCGTCTTACAGCAGATTCTGTGATCACTTTACCTGAGCCGTCCATCTTTGATAGCTTTGCGACACATTTTAATAGGTTTAACTTTGTTTACGTATCAAAGACGACAACACTCATGAAATCCTCTTGGTTGAATAACTTATAAACTGAGCGTTAGGCCTGACGTTGAACGTAGCCTAAAATGCACCCATTTGTTTAAATTTGTCGCCCTTGATCAAGCTTTATTTTATCAGCATATTTTCGCTCGGCTGCAGCAAACGCTGTTCATACAATGACGAGCTCGGCTGCGACAGACGCTGTTCATACATAGACGATCAATAATGAGCTCCACGAAGAGTTGCTGCGTCTACTATCACCACATGCAGGTATAATTGCAAAATGGAGCCATGAAAATTAGCTTCGAACCATCAGTAGAATGTACTCAGAATCGACTTCAAAATAGAACACGTATGTACTTGGATTCGTATGTCATGAGGATTTTTTTTAAATGTGCTTACCTGAAAGCAAACATTGCAAAGTTCAATGTGGCCCTTGTTCTCATTCATGTCCAAAAACTGGCAGCAGTAAACTACAAAAGCTCAGTGAACTTTGTTTGGTCTCCCGTAAATGGATCCCCTCTTTCCGACAGGAGAGTAAAAGTTCAATGAGCACTGATGTTTTATTTGGGCTTAAAATAAACAATGCAAATTATCTAACGCGCTCTTGAACCTTTTACCCAGCAGCCGAATTTTAGAGTTCCTACTCGTACTTCCCTGAACGACCGAAGCAGTTTAATATCTTCAGAATATAGGAGCCGAACCTGGAGCTCACAGCGAGCTGATAACGTCTGTCATCGAACGACAATCGTACGATTTAATGAAGAAACTGTGTTGTGCGGCCTGCTTCATCCCGGTCAAGATAATTCAACAAACAACAGCAATTGAGTTTTCTAAGCCCCAAAATAACTAAGCATTGAAGATCATTAGGACTCAATAACGCAAATCATGCAGATTCAATAGGAACCGTTCAGGATATCAATCCAGTTTATTTGGAATCATTGAATACAGTAACATTGTGTCTTTGAGGAAGCTTCCCTATTTACATTTGAATTAATTTCTAAATAGTTTCTTAGAACATTTTTTTCCTTCATTTGTTACTCGAAGAAGAACTTCAAGTGTTTTCTTGAAGCTGTTTTCTTGAAGCGAGGAGCTGTTTTCTTGGCAAAATACTTGTCTAATTTTGCTGAATTTCCTTCCGTCAGATCCTCCTTCTATCCACCACGTATTCCTGGAAAAGTATTGCATCCAATGTCATTTGTACGCTTTGTTTTTATAAAAACAGAGAGTCTTTACCGATATGTATCCTAGCCAAGTATAAGATCTTTTGATGCATCGTATGGCTACAAATAACAAACAATTCATGTACCTTTATCAACTCGATCACACGTTAATGCACTGCCTGGCCGGGCGCTGCCCTCTTCCTACTTATTGAAGAAAAACTCACTTGACGCCGATCACGACCTTAAAACTTGCGTTTATTTGTCTTCTGAAGAAATTACTAGGGACTAAAGAGAATTTACACCACGGCTTAAATAGAAACCTTTAATTTTGGAACTGGTACGCACTGACCATGCATACTTTCTTTTACCACAGCCGAAAAGATGGGACTCTAAAGTAACTAACTTTATCCATTCAAATACTTTGAACTCTCCAACAGAAGAGCGTTGATGATAATCCAGTTTCAATTCCTTTCCTGTAGAAGCCAACCTTCTTGACGACCTCCTCATCGTAATTGGCTATGGCTTTCTCCACTGCAGCTCCAGTGGTAATTTTTTCCTCATTCAGCCGAGTGCCCATCCGAACTTTCATGCTGGGGAAAGTCGTGTGATCTCTGACCTGGATTGCGAACGTTTGAGTGATGTACATACTTTGAAACTTGAACGTCACTAGTGACACATTACACACTGAACGCAGATTTCATGAGCCCTAATTTCATCTTGCACTGTCTGAAAGAAACTGGGCACATCTCCCTTCTTCTTTACCCTACTAAAATGTTAAGGTCTTGAAACTGTTTGCGACTATTTTTGCTCACACGTGAAGGCTGTCAATTTTGTTCACACGTGAAGGATGTCAATTTTGTTCACTCGTGAAGGCTACCAATTTTGTTCACACGTGAAGCCTGTCAATTTTGTTCACACGTGAAGGATGTTAATTTTGCTACGTCGATCATTTAGCATCTAGATATCATCAAGGGACTTCAAGGGCACAGGTGAAAGTGTGTTTTTTTGAGTAAATTCATAACGATGCGTTTCTTGTGAAATGAAAATCAGTGATTTAAAACTTAGTGAATACATGATATTGGTGAGTCTCTACAGATCTGTAACCGTTTCCAAAATTTCCAAAATGTGCTCCGTTAATACTGAAAAGCAGTTCGGATGTTTTTAATGTTTCTAAACAAAGGAATCAAAAGTCATAGAAAAGGTTAATCTCTCCTTCCCATTAACTCTTTAATCTCTTTTAGTTATATAATCTTAATATTATATAACTTAAACTCCTTAAGTTAATTTCTCATACTTACATTTACCAGTTGCTTTTCGCTCAGTTCTGCATAAGGCACCCCTACAGATATGAAAATGGTCACATAAGGAAAGATGAACAATCACTGTTTAGCGAAGAATTCCTATATACACAGTTGTTTTTAAAAAGTACTACTTACAAGAACTTTGGAGTGATAGAAATATTGAGCAAATTAACATTCATGACTATTATTTCATTCCATCTAAAACGAAAAGAGCTATACTTATATTATTCCAAGTTACTTTAAAACCTACCATCATCTATGTGTAATCTATGTCTTTGGTGCTTTTTTTTGGAAGTGACGTAAATATTACGTAGACGAAGAGAAAATACCGCATCTCTAACGAAGGAAATGTCACTACAAACTTTGCTTTTGATTTATGTTGCAGAATCCAGTTTTATATTACCTACACCAACCATTTTGATTGAAAAAATTGTCGACATGATGTAAAGAATGTTTCTCATTTCAAATCGTAGTTTTTATCATTATTTCCAACATTAGACAATAATGCTTTTTATTTGTTAAGTAACGTGTTCATACAGGAGGGCAAAACTTCATTTATAAATAATTAACATAATTGTAAGGAAGCGGCAAAACTTTCAGAATTTTTTTGAGAATAGCAATAATTTTTTATTACTTAGACTTTAAGAAGGAGCAGAACTCATGAGTCACTTATATGTCACTTTCTTATCGATAAGCTTTAAAAATATTAGACACGAGTAACAGCGTATCTTGCCCTATTATTATTTAGTTCTTATCATAGAATAAACGCCAGCATCATATTTTCACTTCGTTTGAGGATTTTTTCCGAGTCTGTATGATGATAAATTCTTTTTACTTCAAAGGAGCGTACATTCTTTTGAATATTGCAAAGATTGGCCCCCGTGTCGCTCCTCCCTCCTCCCTCCCTCATGAAGCTCATATTTTTGGTTCTGGACGAAGTTTTCTCTTTCTGGCCTATTAGATTTTATTTGCACCGTATTAGAATTCTCTCTGGTCAGGTATTATACAATCACGCACCACGAAGTACCATAAACATGGGATCAGACCCGAATCTTCACGACGCAAATATACAAGTTAAGTGTGAATCCCACTAGTGTTTTGAATATCCCAGCTTGGCCTAAACGAACATACGCCCGAACAAACTCAACTTAAAAGTTTGTTCGTAAATACAAATGATCTTGATCTCCGTTGTAAGAAACCACAAGTTGTACCCATGAAGTGGACTGTAAAATATGGAAAATTGACGTATGTGAATTTACTCAGTATTTATTTGAAAAACACTAATTACCAAAGGTAAAATGTACGTTAGTCGGGATTTATTTTTTTTATTTGAAAGATACGGAAAAATTTACTGACTTACTCTTGGTAGGTCATGATCAACTGAAGTAGATAAATTTATATTATATTTTTCATGGTTATTTAAAATAAAATGAACGTGCGTGAGGGCTGCAAAGCTGTGGAGAGGACTGAAAATTTTATGTTTACGAGAAATATTCCTAGTGGGTTTCCCAGAAAAAGGCTACAGCTCTCGAGGCCTGGAAGGCTCAAGTGCCGAAAATGTCGGAGCTCGTGTGCACTGTGCTGTTTTTGTTCTACTTCAAATTTGTGTTTACGGACTGATATTAAAAGAATCTCGTGCTTGAGTCCTAGTTTTTCAAACTTGAAGGTGAGATTAATGGGTTTTAATTAATTAGTACTTATTTGACGCTCTTTGTGCTGATTCTTGTTCGCTTTTGATTTTTCCCACGTGGGTCGTCGGCATTACAAGAGCAGTTCTGTGAGGCTGAAATGTCTATGTGTAATTTGTTTTTTCTTCAAATAGAGGTTAAATTTTATACACTGCTTATGATTTATTTATCAAGCATGCTGATGAACTTTATGTAAAATGTACGAATTAATTCTTAATTCGTATGGGCTATCAGATATGAAGAAACTTATTTAATAATTTCAATATGCAAAAGTAATCAGAGCGCTTGTCAATTTCATAAGGTGTCAAGCACTGGAACGTTGATGATATACCTGGAAATTATTTCTTTGTAATGCATCATTATAAATTAGGATTCATTTTTTATTGAATTTGTATGCATCCCATGATCAAGAATAATATACCTTAGTGAAGGCGTTGTTGATATTTCTATTTCTAGTGCTCTTGCTCTTGCTCCTTAACATGAAATCTTGTTTTGGTTAATACATACCTTACTGAGGCCAATTTTACAGAGATTTTTATTCATGGTACAGCCTTTGGCTAATGTTTACTCTACCAAGTCCATTTTACTGCCTTCATATTGGTGTCATTGGGTACAATTTTTTCTGAGGGCTCAAAAACTATTTTATATAAGCCAATAACAGGAAGAAAATTGTGAAATATTAACTTGTATAGTAAAACTTGTCTCATTTTTGTCCTCTCAGTTACACTAGATATGAAATCGCAAATATAAGGTTTTCTCCCCAACTTATGTGCAGTGCAGTAGTCTTGGCAATTTTAGCCCAAATAATGGTTCCTTAGAATAATGATTTCTGAGAAAACAAGTCCATGAATCTACAGAAGTTTCCCTTAGTAATTAACAACTTCACTGCACTTTACCACATCTATCCTGTAGCTGATGATATACAACATTACGTGGTGCATGCTCTCTCACAGCTCCCTGGATGAGCTCTAGCAACTGCAGCATTCACGTATTGTCCGAGGCTTGGAAAGTTCACCGAGAGTTGTAAAATAAATTTTTCATTACATTAAACAAATTAATAATATTGAAAAACATATCTTATCAATTTTTTGGTTTATTGCACATGTTCTAAAATTGTTCAACAAAATTCTGCATTCTTTCATGAGGAAATTAGTTTTTTTATCATCTCTTGTTCACAAGCTGTACTTGACAGGCAGTACCTTAATGTCTTGTGTTCTGAAGCATAGCAATGAAGTGTTGTCAGTTATGTGTGATTTATACATCAAATGAAAAAAATAAGTGTGGCATTTATATTGCTGTATCAAATTACATACTCTGAGGTACATTTTAATTAATATTATGCAAAAACTGATTGACTACACTCAACAGTGTATATTTGCAAAATTAGGTCTCCCTGTTTTCTTGCAGTTTCTCATAGAAATAGTACAAAACACTAATTTTACTTTTCATCAATAAGAGGAGGCAGTGTGATGTGCAGGAACTAAGTTGTCATTCTTTTTTGGCAGAAATGTGCTCTGTAAGTAATAAGTTTTTTTTCAGTTTATGTATCATTTCTTTTCTTGGCTTTGTGTGCATGCTGGTTTTCCATGTTTACTTTTAGGTAGCATTTCGGCTGAGCAGTAAGGACACACAGTGATCGGACGATACTCAGAGGGGAATGAAATTCACTTCAATCATTTATCATTAATTAATTTAATGGAGCAAATATGAGTTGGGCAGTAGATGTACTTCAGAGGACAGCAAAGTTCTACTGAATAGTTAACAGCCTAGTTGTTTTGATGAGCTTTGTATTACCCAGAGGACAAATAAGCTGGAACATTACACGCATAGTCAGCCTGGTACTGGAATGGTACAGCTCAGTGTTTAATTCTCAAACCACAAATTTATGACTCAAAAAACCCATGCCTTTTTGCATTTTAAGGACTTTAAGAATTAACAGAATACAGCCACTCACTTTAGGATTGTTAGTGAATGCAAAGGAAAACAATACCTGATAAAGTTCTTCAGCTAACATCCAGGAATAACACAACACCCATAGTTGTTGTCCAGTTCTGTACAAACTTAGCCCACTGTGAGTAGTGCAAGATGACGTAGGCAAAGTGCTCTTTACCAGCTAACAAACAACCAGCCTCCTGACAACTTTGAGAATTGAACATCCACAAAGTGAGATGCTTAAGGCAAGTTAATTGCAATATTTGATGATGGACAAACTAAATGCTACAACGATAGAAGTTGGTTTAGATACTACTAAGTACTTCATTTGCTCAAGTGTTTAACTTCCAGCAAGTTCTAGCTATGGACTGACTACAAGTCCCTGACAAAGCTCAACAGCCTCAGCATTTACTGGCATACCAGACTTTAACTCTGTCCCTCTTATACTGATTCTGCTTTCTCAAAAACTGCCCCATTTGCTCCTCAGTCTATGCAATGATGCCAAACATTTTGTGCTACATTGCCGCTGCTTGTTAGTACCATCTCTGAAATTCTGCGCTGCCGTTGCTTGTTAGTACCATATTTAAAATTCTGCACTGCCATTGCTTGTTAGTACCATATCTAAAATTCTGCACTTTTGGAATTTCCCTGGTTAGCCTGAGCTAGAGATGTATCACGTTATTGAACTTGCTCTCCACATTCGACATTGCTTAATTAGCTCTGCATGGGCTTGCCTCAAGAATGGAGTTACCCTCTGGTCCATGCTTGCGATCATTATCTATGTTTGGAATGCGCACTTTACACAAGGATTGGATATAGTTAGCCTGGAATATAGCCTGCTACAAACATATCTATATGTATACATTAATTTAGAAATATTTATTTACTGCAAGTAATTTACATCAGGTACAGGTTTACAATTGAATGAGGAATGACGAAGAACTGGGATCAGGATATATACCACATGTGGGCCCAAATAAGCTACAAGGCTTCTAGGGTAACCTATATAGAAATGAAGGCTAGCAGTTTACAGCACATCAATGATTAACTACAAAAAAAGGCTTAAGGTTACACTTAGGTATAGTATTAATAAATGTTCAGTTCATGATTCATACACAAGTGCTCCATTTAGTTGAACATTCTATTTTTTTATTTCAAATGCTCCATTTAGCTTAGGAGCACTTTTAGGAATTAGTTCTATAATGACAATCACACTTTTGAAGGAGGCTCAGAACTAAGTTAAGGTCTTAACTGCAGAATCCCTCATCCAGAAAAAGTATCTATGTGATAACTGAAGAGAGCCACTTTGGCATGTGAAGCCAGTAGGTGGCTGTATCTTTTGTGATTGTAGGGCAGGCAAGGGTTGTCCTCAAGTGGTGCAGGTGGGTTAGTAATCCTCTCATAGTAAATAAGTAATTAAGGCATTAAATGCTCTCATAGTAAATAAGTTATTAAGGCATTAAATTCTCTCATAGTAAATAAGTGAATAGGGCATTAAATGCTGAAGATCTGAAGATAATTTTTATCTCTGTTTGAGTGTCATGGTTGTATTTATGGTCATGGTAATTTTGCTGAAGATTTTATTTAAGATTTAGCTAATTGAGATATTTTTTAAGCCAATTTACTAAGTTGAGATAAGCAGTGCAAGTTTATTGCCTTCTTTGATAAATAAACCTAAGCTCACCATTAGCTAAAGAGGAACATTATTTTTTATGATAAATTGAGTACCTTCTCTGTAGTGAATGGTTACTTTTTGATTAGAAGTTTAGGTTAGTTCAGTTTGTCTATCATATGGTATGGGGACTGGAGACCCTACAGGAGCAATTTTAGGTTACCTTAGCTATAGTTATTATTCAGCACTTCTATCTTTTGTACTTTGTCTTTCTTCTCAACTTGTCATTTCTATTCACAAGGAATTTTGTATGAGAATACGCTTGTGCATGGAATCAGTGTTTTTTAAAGTTTGCACTAATCGTCCGTTTGTTAGGAGAGCTGCCTGCTAAGCTGTGCTGCTGCCTCTAACACTTGGTGACCTAAAGTCCCAGTGGTAAGCTCAGTATAATACTAGCATAAGGAGAACAAATGGGAAGAGTGAACAAACAGATAAGTACAAAATATGCTAAGGACAAAAGTAATGAGAACAGAATTAACAAGAAATAAGCAAAAGCTCAATACATATTTGAGCTGGAAATCTTGAACAGAACATACAAAACAAACATTAAGTCAATTTAACTGAACTTTTAACAAATGAATTAAAGTAAGCAGTGGCAACTCAAATTAAAATGACCAATACTGAACAGATAAAAAATAATCTCAAACTAAACAATATCTTGAACTGAGCCAAATCTTGAGCTTCAAGTACAGCGTGCAATTACTGCAGGAGTGAGATGACAGGCTTATATGTAGAGAGTTACAAGAATAAATTGGCCTGGCAAAGATGAATATTAAGCAGACTGATGGCCTGATAGTTGAGGAACAAAGTGGCAGTGAAGAAGAAGGTTACTGAAATTTAGTATGTCTGCCCTGGATCAGAACAAAGTTTAGCCGGTGTGTTGCCGTTATGACTGGCTTACTGCAGAGCAGTCTGGTCAGCTCCCTCCTTGGTCTGGTTTACAAGTGGCCAGATTAGCAGTCACCAGTACCTGCAGCTCATTGATCTGAAGATTAAAATGAACAAAACATGATACAGTGACCTCCAGTTGTGGGAACAAGGCTCAGATCTATTGCCTACATTTATAGTACAATGCTTTTCAGGTATTCACAAATTATAATATGTAACACATATAATAGTGCAGAAGAATTATTTAATACATTAATCTAACTCAGGACAAGGGATGCACTCACCCAATAAGGAGCCTCAATAAAATGGGAAATGTGGTCTGACAACTGATAATTGTACTCTATGACTATTAATCTGTAACTTTATTAACTGTGCTTTATTAATTGAACTGTGCAGTTAACTACAAGCTGTAGAAAAATAAAATAATTAAGTTCAAGTGAAGAGGAGGAACCAGCTTATACAATAATATAAATTTAAGGGAATCATCATTCCCTAACTCTTTCTTTTCACTCTGGATCCCATGTCATGTTGGCAGGAAGCTTTGAACTAACCAATAATCTTTTTTACCCTAATTCAGCTTTAACACATTGCATGCAGGGCTGCTGGGATCAGGATGCTAGTCAAAACCTACCAAGGGACGACTCCCATCCTCAAGAGGTCCCGTACCCTCAGCTCGTCAAGCCAGCATCCTGAGGCTAAGAAAGTAAGCTTAGTTTTTTCTTGGTGCTCATTTCTGTGGTTTCCCTTAAAAATGTAACTTCTCGGTGCTCTGCATTTTCAGACCGTTATTTATTGCTTATTTTGATAAATGAAGGGAAATTATTTGTTTCATGGTGATTATTCATTATTGTATGACTTGTGCTATAGATGGAGGTGTGCTGCCCTTACACATTCAGGTATTGTGACTGATATCAATACCTCTGCTTGGATTTGTAGGTATTCTTTCTTAAAGCTAATCCTGTAACTAAATTTGAGCTGTGATGGGATGTTCCATAGTTTTGATGGGCTACAGATGTTCCACAAAGAGGAACACATGTCATGAAACATTCATAATTCTTTCAAGGGTGTAGGGAACTGGTGTGTGGTACTGTGCAAGATATGTTGGATGGGTATGTGTGCAGTGAACAGGTCATGAGGGTGTGAACATTCACACCCTTAATTAAATTGATTGTAAATACAAGTACATGGAAGAAGAGAGATGTAGTGATTACTTTAAGATGAGTCTTGTGGAAGGGATATTATGGTTTACTGAATAGGTAAGATTACTATAGAGGATTGACTTTCATTGAACTGTTAAAGTTGCAGTTATATTGCGATGGTGTGCAAAGTAATTTGAGAGTGAGAGCATGGAGTAGGCAGCTGTAGTCACAAGGTACTTTACACTACAGAATGGATGGTGAGGGACCTTAGACTGTTGGAGGCCTTGTTTTTGAGATGATTTGGCAAAATAAATTTTAAAATCACATATGCAGGCAATGAAACAAGTATAAAGGATCAAATTGCATTGAAATTTATGTAGGATTTTTACATGAGGATCTTAACACAAGTTCAGTTTACATGGAGATTTTCCTGCTGTTTTCTTCTGCAATTCTCTGTTTGGAGAAAAGGTGAACTGGGTCACAATGGCTGGGGTGCACTTCTGGGCCTGTCATTTGGAGCACAGGGCTGCTGGCTGGTGCTGGTGTGCTGTGTCCAGCAGTCACTGAGCCTATCTCTCATGCTGGCAGAGCATTGAATTAAAATTATTTTCCTCCTTAGTTCATCAGTTTAGATAGCATTAGAAAGATAAGGCTCCCACTGCCTACCAGAAATACAAAACCTCTAAACTTTGCTCTCAAAGTTGGGTTGAAATTTCCTCAAAATACCTAATGGTACTTTAGTTTTGAAATAGTGTTAGGGATGCTATTGAGACCAATTATTCCTGACAAAATTTTTTTTGATCTCATGTTTTTTCGGTACCTAGAGCTCATTGCACCTGGGTTACCTACTTCTGACTCAATGGCCAGTGAGTGAAAATAAACTGTTTGGTGAGCAGATGGCTGTGGACCCCACGGCCGAGAAGTGTGCAGTGCTGCTCGAGCGGCTGCGGGAGACGGGGCTTGCGTCCTGCTACTCCACAGAACTGGAAGAATTGGTCTCCGCCTCCCCGGATGTCCAGCGCCAGTGGCTGCTGCAGTTTACCTACAAAGTCGTTCTCCTCGACAAGTCCATCACTGGTAATTCTGCATTTTTAGGCATCCTGTGTGCATGAGGCAACACGTGTGTCATTGTAATACCTTTTCAATGGTTCATGTGAAGATACTGGTGATGATTGATTTTTAGATTTCATGGTTGTGGTGCTCTTGGAATCATTCAGTGTGGCTGTTTTTTGTTTGTGTTATCATCAAAACGAAATTTTACGTTTAATAAAATATATTGTTCTGATTCCAGGTTTTGTTAATGAAATTGTGAAACTTCCGTGGAAAGTGGGTGAAAGCGAAGCTGTGAGTGAAGCATATCAAAATTTCGTGGTGGCGCTCGTGACGGCCCACAGCGGGCACTGCAGGATGGTGCTCAGTCACCTCTTCCGGCTCCTGCTGCCTGGTGAGGGGGCCTGGCTTGATGGAGTGGGGCTTATGGAGGTCTGGCTTGGTATGGCGGGGCTTATGGAGGTCTGG
>VOMN01089154.1:0-31492 GCA_014899125.1 Orchestia grillus | reverse complement strand
CCTACCTCTATTGCCTATGGCCTATCCTATGCCCCCTGAGAGGCCTAGAGAAAGAACACACCTTCACCTGCAGGCTGCACGAAGAAGTAATGGAAGGATTTTGATCTTGAGACTAAAACAGAGATCAATAATAACTGAAAGAAGTAAGACAATGAAGGATATCGCACATGCCGCGGAATTGGCTCATTCTACCATCTCAACCGTTTCAAAGTATAAGAATAGACTGGAGTAGGCAGTCAAGGAAAGCATCAACAGGCGTAAATAAAACATTTCAAGCGGGAAAGTCGCATTCACCATATGAAAAAGTTCTTGAATCTGACACGACGAACAGATTAAAAACAATGCCGATGAGCCTTTGGATCATCCAGGCAAAGAGTATTTTCGCTACGAAAGAGTGAGGAAGAAGAATAGACTGAAACTTTTACGGAAGCTACGGATGGTTTAAAAGCCTCCGTCGTCAATTGAATCTATATAATCGTTGTGTCAGGAGTGAGTCAGTAGAGCTGACGTGTACATTAAAATAACATCCAAGAATTCTTGACACTAAGTCACCGTGCCCATGAAATATTGTACAGAGCTGTTGCCTAGGGGCTCTTCACTGACCAACCTGGTCACTGGAAAGAACCTGGTCGCTAAGTGAGGTAAGCTGTGGTAGTTTGGGTAGATGTTTGGGCTGCCACTCCTATGAAATATAAAGAATATTACGAGTAATATAATCATTAACTCATTCTCATTTGTCGTACGAATATAAGTTAGTTACTTTGCTATCCCAGCAGGGCCACCTTGTTAACATTGTATGATGTAGTATCCTAGAAATGTAAGCTAATAATGAGGCACTGTGTAACGTTTGAGCGTCAAATTTTTATGGTATTATTTGAATCTAATGCAAAATAAGAAAATAGAATGAAAATTCAGAGCATACGTATCATATCGATGCATCTCAGTCTTCGAAAGTGCTTCATAATACACTAGTCGGCTAAAAAGTTGGTCGCATTCTGGAGAAATGTGGATGCCACGAAAAAAAATTAATTTTAACATTTTATTGGACCATAGTTTACATTAATTATAGCTTTTATTCTATTAGGATTGTACAAGATTTTTACTAACGGTCTAAACGAATATTTGTCCAAAGTACGAGCTAACGTTCAGAAAAATTTTTCCGCGAAGATGAATGAGGTGTTGAGGCTCGTATCTCCTTTTCCAATTGGTCTCACAAATTTTCAACACGGCTTAAATCAGGAGACTGTGGCGACCATTCTATAAGAGAAAATAATCCTTCGTGTTCAGTGAACCAATCGCACTACATGAGACGGGTGGATGCTAGTGGTCTCGATTTGAAAAATACTGGAACCATCAGGAAAATAAAAATTCATAGGTGGGTGTACTTGGTCACCTAAAATGTTCAAGCAATCCTAAGATTTCATCTTGTTGCTTCACAAGGTTGCCGATCCTAATCTCGACCATGTGAAGCACCCCCAGATTATTTCACCGACCCCGGAAGCCTGTACTGTCGGATCGATGCGTGGAGGATTCAGAGTTCCATTTACTTCGCATCTCTCTCTTACTCCACCTTCTCTCTGGAACAAAGGTGAACCTCGATTTACCTGACCATAGGACGTGTTTCCGTTGCTCAAAAGTTCAGTCTT
This sequence comes from Orchestia grillus, assembly GCA_014899125.1. Classification (NCBI taxonomy): domain Eukaryota; kingdom Metazoa; phylum Arthropoda; class Malacostraca; order Amphipoda; family Talitridae; genus Orchestia; species Orchestia grillus. The sequence continues at coordinate 29,846 of VOMN01089154.1, read as the reverse complement.
TGTGGGTTTTGGTAAATTGGAGCCGTTTCGTTCGATTAGTCTATTGACCAATGATTTCCTGATGGCGAAGCAACTCTATAAATCCATTTTCATCAATTCTTTGAGGATGGTACGAGAAGAATTTTTTTAGGACCTTGGTTGAACACGCTAGTCAACTGCTGAACACTTTTCTGCCGGTTTGCTTTCCCCAATCGCTCCAGAGAGCTCCTGTCTCGAGTATTCAGAATTTTAGCTTTGCCACTATTAAGTCTGAATGGCTGCCCTTCACTATGTTTTTCCTCTGAGCAATTGTTCTTGACAAATTTCTAAGTTCTATGGCCATCATTTGAGACAGTCCTCTGGCCAACTTTCCAGCTCGGTGCAAGCCTATAAGCAATCCTTGATCAAAGACTGAGGTTTGTTTTGTATGCTTTTTTTAGCGGGATTATTCATGCTTGTTGCCGTGGAGAGAGCAGGTGCAGTACCGACAACCAGTGACACTAAACGCAACTATTGTTACCATATTCTTTTTCTTCGAATTTGTTGGGAGGAAGCCTGCTAAAAATTATTTAAATTATATCTCATGTTACTAGGGTACGACAAACTTTCTGACCAGGTTGTGTATTTTTTCCGTTTCCATCTGTTGTGACGAGAAGCTATGTTAATGAACCTCGAACTGATTCTTCTTCTTTCAGAGAGACGATTTCATGACGATCTTGCTCTAACATATCACTCAGTGCACACGCCTAAAATATGCAATATATGTTGGATGAATATAAATTAAGGCAGCGTAAATTCTACATGAAGTACACTCGTAATGCACGGTTTATTGTATGCCCGAAATAAAATATAAAAACATAACTTCCTCAATTACAAAAAGTTTTCAATTAATTAAACTTTGAAGATGTAAAATTTTCGAATTTCGTTCAATTGTCCGAAAGAAAGAAGAAAGAAACTTCATTCATGAAAGAAAGAAGAATGTTGCTATTGATTGGAATAGATGAAAACACAGATGTTAGAATCAAAATTAATTGTGAATTACCTCTTTTGTTGGTATTGAATGATCAGATGTAATTGCCTTATAACTACTTCGACAATTAGAAAATGTATTGAGTTCTTTCGAATTTAAATAAGTGAATAGTTAAGCTATGTTGCTTTAAGTCCCAGCGAGCAATCAATGGTCTAGCTCTGAGGTTAAATATTTGTTTGTATTCGACAAATTATTCAGCAATGTATGGCAGAGGCTTGATGAAATACAATTGAAACACTTGTTAGTGAAACCACTATGCCTATTGACTGGGCTTATTGCTGTATCACTGGGTAAATTTATAGCTACCAGTGGGGAAATATATTGAGATATCTTGCAAGTAGATTCAACTCAACGTGAGTCTTCGTTCAATGAGTTCGTTTACAAAAAATATATTCTATAGAATTAGCGTTTCGTAGGCCTAGAGGAGGGGAACCGCACCTGTAACCACACCTATGCGGTTGTGCCACTAACAAAGGACGGTGAAGCCTGAACGCACACGGCAATGCGGACCTTCAGAGTTCGGAAATCATCCAAACTCACGTCAGTGCGTTTGTAGACTTTGCGTAGGAAGGGTGCGAGTGCGTTGTTTCTGCCAAGTTGTCGTGAGATGTTCATTTTGAATAATATAAAAATGAAAGGGAAAAATTTATTCTCATTTGAGGCTATATAAATCGGTGTTGAAGTTTTGGCGTGAAGTATTCGTATTTTTTAAACAAATCCGAGGAGAGATGTCTGCAAGTAAAATTTTCTTCGTCCTAGGTGAGTCGATTTCTACAACGATTTGAGTATTTGTTGATGGGGGACGGCTTTTTTTCAGACAAAGAATTTTATGTTTACCTAGAAAGATGTGGATTTATGTTAAGCGCAATTAAGGGTATAAGTTTCAAAGCTCGACATCAGTGCCAAGCTAGAGAGTTGAGTAGCCTTGGAGTGTCCAGCAGGAAATGCTGGAGTTATAGGTCAGCGAATCAGATCACTGTTACGATTATCCAGTTCACAATCCTGTCGGATAGCTCATTAGTATTTTAGTAAACCCCAAGTTCTGTGGTCATTTTTCCCAGTTGAGCCTGTGAAAATTTTACCTCGCGTCTATTTGCTGAGTTCACTTTCACTTTAAGTTAATTTCCATCTTAATGATCACAGGTTCTTCGTTCATCGGAGAGTGATGGTAAAGCTTCTATCTTTTAAGGTGTGACTGCTTCTATATTCTGATGTGCTGTAATGAAGTGAGAGAATATGTGGTGGCAGAGTGGTCCGACTTGGATTACTTAGGTGAGGCCTATAAATAACTTACAATCGGGCGGTGGCTAGATTGATAGTTTGAGTGTTGGTATATTTATCTTCTATTAGAATAATTGAGGTTGCTGAGTTGGAGCAAAGAGCTCAGTGTTCTGTAGCTAAACATAATTATGCGCTCGCAGCATGATTGGAATGCATTGCCAACTATTTTTGCATAAATTTTCGACTTGAGTGTAGTTGCGTGCGTCGAAAAGTGAATACTGTGTGTTAATGTATGGATGAAAACTCGCAGCGATATTATTATTGTGTAATTTGGTTACTATATTTAAATGTATTTTGGCATACGTTTACAAGCGCAAAATCTGTGGCCAAATTTTTTCCACCTTTATGATGCGTAGACCTCTCGTTCATGATTTCCATTTCCTCTTCCTTATAACGTCGTTGCTTCACGTGTAGACGACGTCAAGTCTCTTTTTGAAAACTATGATGAGCTTGCTAACACCTTACTACTAACGGACAATCGCCCCATCTGGTACTAACAGAATGAATCATTTATTGAGTTTCACTCAGAGGATTGTCGTGATTTAGATCGGAAAGGTTGTGACACCCTTATTATGATTCAAAGTAGTCGTAGCCGTATAAAACACCCTGAAACTTTGTTTGAACCGCACCCTTGAAAGAAATTGTTTCTTTTTTGTTCATTTTTCTTGTAGAATACGATTACCTATTAAATTAGTGATCAAAATGTTCAACTCATTTGATTGAGCCAGAAATATATATTTTTCACCTTTTATCTCGGCTAATGCCTCACATCTCCTCGACCAAGGTCAAGAAGTGAGTACCGTCTCTGCCTCAATAAAAAGAAAGGTGTCCCAATAGGTTCAGGTCTGAAAGCGCATCCCGCGATACTCTTGTGTTCTTGCAATCCCTAATGTCGCGATTGTATATTTATTTGGCTGACCAAAAATTGCTTCGTTTGAAAAGATGTTCCTAATAATTCAATTCCCGGTGTTGTTACGAAGGGGTTATTCCACTGATTGAATTCATACCGCACATTAACGAGAAATATACCAACGTACGGTAATTGCAATCGCGCATAGCTTTATGAATAGATTTCCGAAAAAAACGTACGTATCAGGGAGAGAATCTTAAGCGGGAATACTGCAAACTCGGGTATAAATTTATATTCTTAAGGGAACTGATGGCCCCTTTAGATTTAGAAGATTTGTTTCAAAACATTCAGCAAAATAAAGGCAAATTTTAGATTACATGCTTCGATGTGACCTGAACGTTCCTCACTGTTGCTGTAAGGCATCACCTTCAGTGAGCGAGCAGCATATGTAGCCACATTCCTGTAATTACACTAAGTTTCCTCGATGATTTCGTTCATTGTAGTATGCGTCCCAATATCTTTGAGAGTAAATAAGTAAACTCTTATAATTTCTTCCTTAAATATTATTATATATGTTAATACAAAATGGTATTTAAGTAAGGTGGTTGTTTCGGAGGATTGAACTACAAAAATCGAGCTAAAATTTTAGAATAAAAGTTTAAATCGCTATCGAAATTTGATTTAATTACTTTATTAAGGTTTACGATTTTAATCGAGCTCATGTGATAATTGAGTACTGAATTGACGATAGGGTTTCAATTTTTACAATACGCTTAGTAAATCGCTCTAGTATCACACAGCCTATATCCTCGATGCTTATTTAATACTTACCTTGAAATCAAAGTTAGATAATTTTATTTCACAGGTTTACTTTTTGGCGCCTCGGCGGGCAATGACGCGAGCGACCCATCGCACTCAGCCCTGCAGGAGGACACCTCTGCTCATGTCAACCAGAGTGACGTGGCATCATCTCCAGTGGTGGAGGCCCCGCTGCCGGCCCCTCTGGTGATGCTGTACAGCACTTTCAGCTGGGGAGGCATCAGCGGCAATGCAACATTTTCCCTCAAGCGGCGGAGTGACGGCACAAATGTCACTGTTGTCGAGGTGGTGGTTGAACGAGCTGGAGCGGCACAGGAGCCTATCGAACTCACTTGGGCCATTCATGAGTGGCCTATTCGGTACGACTCCACGTCGCGGTGTGGAGGTGAACAAATCGGCAAAGTGTGAGTACTTGTGAAAGCAAGAGTTGTGTGAAAACTAAGGTTTACAACGCGATGTAAAAAGCGCTTGTTCTTAAAATGGGAGCGTAGCTTTATTGCGTTATTTGGGTTCGTTGTGCCATCGTGCTCTATTACGAATGAATTTCTACGATGAGCACATTGCATATGAATAACTGAAATCATTGTGTGACCATAATTTTTTTTATTCTAATTTTTGGAATACCATACACAGTTGACCCGTGTCGCAATGTGTTAACGTGAAATGTTTTTCCAATTCTTGGAGCTTCATCTAGCAATGTGATGTGTTCACTAGGACATCCTACGAATTAAAAAGAAGAGGGCATATTGTGAGAGTTTCAAAACAATTTCATAATTGTGCATCAATACGTTACCAATTCGCTGAACACATTTGAATTCATGTTTTTCTTTCAGGCTGATTGACATGACCAAGACTTTGGGTTCCCTCACGCTTCCCATGGACGGTCCAGCAATCTTTGAGACAGACGAGCTCGCCATATTTGGACTGGAGTCTGTGTGGAGTCGCTCCCTGGTCTTCAAGGGAGCAGGCGTCCTGGCGTGCACCAATATCCACGTGAGCAATTTTCCGTTTGACTGCATCGAGAAAAAGCTCTTGCATCGAGATACGTTGTAAAAATATCAGAAAGAACAACTTAACTCGTGTTATAGGTTTTACCTTACGACATCATAGAATTGTGTTAATGTACCAACAAATAATAATTTTCTAGTACTTTTGGATGGTCTTAATAAGAGAAGGGTGCTTTGGAAGGTTGTATATCAACTAGAAAAATATGTGAGCTACTTTGTAGTACAATAATTGACTTAATTTCCTACGACGATGCTGAGAAAATTTGAGATTCCGTACTCAACATGAGAGGGGGATTTTGATGTTAATTAGAAAACTGTGATTCTTTTCGAGACAGCTTTTGGAAATTTACGTTAAAAATAAAAGTTAAAAGAAAAGACAAACTCACATTTAAAACCTAGAGTGAGCTATCCTGGTCCGGAAGTGTCAAGTGAAGCTCAAACTAAACCATTTAAGTGTCTCTTGCTGTGCCACCTGCGCCTATAATATTTCAGTTGAATTTTCGTAGAACTTTTCTCAATTGTTGGTCCTCCTTAGTTCTTCGCTTTTTCCGTAGTGTTTCAAAAGCATTAAGCCGTGTGCAAAAATTCAGTTCTGATTTAACTCATCAGCGATATTTAATTAAATTGATTTTTCAAGATATTTGACCGTTATGGCCTCTCGAGGTCAGGAATTCAATAACTTACAAAACTGTATGAGCTCTTTTATTGCTGCCTGTGCAGGGTGTTGGTGGAGAAGAGACTTACGAGACTCGTTTCTACATTCCCTTGGGGGGATCTGTGTGGATCAGGACATGGGAATGGAAGCTTGAGAGTGCTCCTGCAGTAGGATCAGGGCCTCTGCAGGAGACCACCGGCTTCCAGGTGGTAATCTTCTCTGACGTCTTCAACACACTCGACGATGACCCTCAAACGACGGATCACGATTGGATAATATATATAACTGATATTCTCGACTCCAGAGGTAGGGGCACACCAGTGGTTCAAGTATTACGCGGCTACAATATCAAATGATCAAAACTATCAAGTAGTGTTATGATTATGATCCGTAGTTCATTCATGAAGGTGTCATTGTTTTGGCATTAGGTTGAATATAAGCCTAACAGTGAGCTGAAGTGATAATAATAGTATGGCATGTTTTCAGACTATGGAGTTACCTGCAACCACCTCACCCGCGTGTACGATCCTGCTGGCAAAGAAGTGTGTGATGAGGAGGGGTGTCCTCAGGGCATGCTTGGCAAGCGCCACGGGCCTCTGAGGGTAGCGCCGCGCAGGTCTGTTCTTATTCTTCCTAATTTTTTGTTTACGCTCTTAAGGTCTGCCCTAACAACTAGGACAGGAGTTCGACGCTTAACTGCTGTTTGTTTTGATAACTAAAACATGCTATCGGTGTCATTTGGCTTGTGCTACTAGTGGTGTGATACTTGAATTTTCAGTGTTGTTAAATAATAGTTATCATAGTGGTTGTCAATAATGAACTATTTTTTGTTTCGTTTTAATGCACGTAAATATTTTCTACCAGGTCTCGGTTTTCCAAAAAATTGTACGTGAGCACGGACCTACAAATCACTGATTTGTCAGGTCCTCGAGAGGTCTTCATAGGAGTGATGGACGTCACGCACGACGATCACATTTGGGGCTGCGCAAAAATGAGAAAATTGAAGGTGAAAACAACTGCTGCCGTGTTCAACACGGACGGCGTGCAAGGCAAAATCACTGTCCAACAAGCTTCTCCTTTCTCCCCAAGTGATCTCACTTTGAGTCTTGCCGGTCTGAATGGTAGAGCAGAGAGCTTTCACGTACATGAGATGCCTTTTACAGCACCTCAAAGCAAAGGACACAATGTGTGTCAACAAACGCTTGCGCGGTACAACCCATACAAACTGGACGCAGGAAAATCTCCTAATTCTGGCCTCGGCACCCATGATCAATATCAGGTGGGGGATCTGAGCGGTAAACATGGTCTATTGACGGGTGTAGACGATTTGCAGGCGACAGTAACCGACTATAACCTACCCATATTCGGCCCTAGATCAGCTGTAGGGCGATCAATCGTAATCAAGAAGAGTGACAACTCGTCGTGGATTTGTGGCAACTTGAGGCAAACAAGGCCTGTCATCCGGGCTGCCGTCGTGTTCCGCTATCCCATTGTTGGAGAGATCGTTATGGAGCAGGACGAGGAAGATCCTTTCGAAGACACAACTCTTTACGTAGGGCCCCTCGTGTACTCGGATGGTAATCACAACACTACGAGTGATCACGAGTTCAGAGTTCACAAAGATCCGCCCGGCCGAGACTTTTTCAATTGGACAGGGCGGTGTATATCTGCTGGCTCCCGCTTCAATCCCTACCACGTTAGTATTTATTTGAAATTTGGGCAGATTTGAAATCTGTGTTTCAGTTTTCAGGATAGTTATTAGTTGGAGACATTTATAATTTCATCTTTTAAAGTTTCAAGCTTTTTTTCTAACACCCAACAGTGGAACTAAATTAAAGTGAGGCGTATCAGGGAGTATCTCCTAAGCTTACTGGGCTATTTGTGTTGCAGGTATCAACTGCAGAAAAGCCGTATCGAGACTGTGGCCCAGACATGCCTGAGAAATGTGGTCTGGGGGACCTAGTAGGGCGTAACGGACCCCTAGATCTGGCCGGGACGATACAGCGAGCTGATGTCTCCCGACGCGTCCTGACGGACACCAACCTACCGCTGCAGGGCCGCTACTCCATCCTCGGGCACTCCATAGTCATCGGAGACAAGCATGCTCCTGAGCATCGGGGCGATCGCATGGCCTGCACCAAGTTAGCACAACATAAATTGTTGCAATAAATGAAAAAACAAGTATAATTTCATGTGTGGGGCTGAACAAGTATAATTTCATACCTCCAACTATCATCGTCTGATGATCAAATTTTATAATGCTTATGGTATCCTTGTACCTTCTGTAGTTTTTATTCTACCGGTATAATTTTCCAGGATTTTCCGTCGTTTCCGTCACAAGGGAGTGGTCAACAACTGGTCATCTACGTACGGCGTCGGGGATCTTCAAGGCAAGATCGAGTTCGTTCAAGAGACTCCATTCGATATCACCAACACCGAAGTGGACCTTAAAGGCCTGGAGGGAATAGCGAAGAAATATCATGTGCATTTGGTGAGTATAATGGTATTCCTCTTCATCTCTGTTCCAATCTAGCTTTTTGAGTCTAATCTTGTGCGCACTAGTGTCGAAGGACATGCAGCACATATCGAGTGAATGTGCTTCTTCCTGTACATATGCTCAATCATATTTACAATTGGGGTTAGATCAGTGGGTGAAGATATAACCACTTGTATTTTCCATAGGCTTACATAAACTCTTTCACGTTGAAGTTGGTATCATTCTACGTTAGCAGCAAATTTAGCCAAGGATACGGTTACTTTTCTAATTTATTTCTGGATCGTATCGTTGGTTGTATTGCCGGATTGAAATTTTTCCCTTGATTTTTGAAGCAATATTTCCTCGTGGTTTTACGGAGTCAAGAGCGTCTTATTCATGAAATCTTCTTGGAAGCAACCTGCAAGATTTTCTATTGCAGTATTACCACATAATTTCTCACTTTTTGGGGAGAAAGGAAGCGCAGATATCTTGCTCGCTATAATTTTTAGAAAGAGATTTTCACTGCAAACGCGGTTCCGAACCTAGACCCTCGATTCATCCTTGTAATCCTTGCATGACTCTGCCCACCGATGGTACTGTATGTGTCTGTGCAGGTGCGGGTGGAGCAGGAGTTGGAGTTCCCTTGCGCGGGCTCTGCCGTGTACGGCCACTTCAACCCCTTGGAGGTTGTAGCGAAGCAATCCCCTCCTCCCGGCGAAGGTACGCACGACCTGTACGAGCTTGGCGACCTCAGTGGCAAGTACGGCACATTAGAGGGCGCTTTCACGAGGAAGGGCTTCTACAACGACACCAACTTGCCGCTCTTCGGCCACACCTCCATCATGGGTCGCTCCGTGGTCATTCACAAGGCTGAAGATGATTTCAGGTAACCTGTTATTTCGTGTGCATGAATACGCTTCTTTTTACGAGTTTTGACAGAGGCCTGTGTCATTACGATGTAATCTTATATTCTTAGCGTGGAAATAGTAAAAGAGACGAAACGAACTATCCTTCAGCACCTCCCGACGTAGCCTATCAAATTTTGGGTGCTTGTATCTGGAAAACTTAGAGTCGGTTACCAAGAGCAAGTAATGGGTTATTATATTGTTTAGTTTACGAGCACCCATGCCCCTCCATGCTTCTATTTTTCCCACAATTGAACTACAGTTCGTCGTATCTGGTGAAATATTTGTTACAGTAATTGGAGGTCAAATTTTCCAGTCGAGCTATAAGAGCAACATAATTACTGTTTCTATTTATTTTAACATCTGCCCACTATTCTCAAACATATATTAGTTCGTATTTATAAAAATATTCTTCCTTAAAACTTTTTGCCCATATTAAAAACAGGCCGAAGACGGTTTAAATTGATTTACACAAACGTTTGTAACACTGTCTCGCATCTTGGGATACAATCTTGTGCAGTTTGTGTCTGCGAGTGAAGACACCGAGTATAGTCGTGTTCAGTTAATAGCTACGCTTACATAGCAGTCGTATGAATATGTATCTTAGAACCGTTCTTAATCCATTAGTTTATCAATTTATCTATCTTAGGTGGTTCTGTGGCAACATTGTGTGGGGCTATGCACCTTCAGAGGCTCGTCAAGTGTCGGCCATAGCCTCGTTCCATCACCCCCTGGGATATGCGTGGGGTTACATCAGAATGGTAAGGCGATTAACAATACGGTTATGGTAGAACTTACGGGATACGCTTTGTACATTGTAAATACAGGAGTACCCTAGAGGAACATATTTGGTTTGCATCAGATTGGAAAGACATCTGGCATACTAGTGTTAGTAGAAGTACTTCCTTGGGACGCACTCTCGAGTGTTTTAGTTTAATTTTGATGAATTTATTTCTCAGCTTGTTGAAAGCGTTATTTGATAATAAATTTTTTGGGTTCAATAAAGGGAGTCTGTTAACAGCATTAGCTTCTCAGTACTAGCTTGTCTGTTTTAAAAGGTATTTAAACATAAGTTATGTAGTGAAAATAATGGAAGAAAATTTAACAGCTATTATTCATCACAATTGCAGTACTGTACTTCAATAGCAGTGGTTAAGTTTGAAACTACTGAGTCTTAGCCTGCAGTGAAAGTGAGGAAACAGGATGAATGCTAAATTTATTTTTCTGTCAAGAGTCTTATCATATTTGCCAGGTTGGCTTATCGTAGCGACAATTTATATTTCTAGCTGTAAAGGTATGAATAATCGCGTGTAAATTTCAAATGTACCAGTAAATGACACATCATTTTGAAATCCATGAGCAGATGCAAAACTTTAGGTTACGGCTTTCAAATTTTGTGGGTGTCATTGAGGGCATTTCATTTAACAATGCGCACCATTTCCAGAGACAGCTCATCTACCACGATGGCTCTTTCGGAGAAACCTTCATCGAAGTTTCTCTGCGACATCCCGGTGTTAACAATAGGAATGTTGTGAGTAAACACTATCTATTGCATTAATTAATTTCTTCTATATTTATTTAGAAACACCCACAGTTCGTTCTGAATAAATATGATCAATTATAATTGATCATAAATTATCTTGGAATATTCATTGCTAGTATGGTTTTAGTGAATTCACACCTCATATGCATAAAAATTAAAGAGCTCAAAACCTGGTCGATTTTTCATATCTAGCTTTGCCTTTGGACATCCATGTAGTGTGACAGTGAACTTGTAATATTTAATTGCATCATATTAAATTTCGTAGGTCAGCAAGTGCATTCTCAACTCTTTAAGAGATAGTAAGTCAATTGGACTGAAATATTTTCATTTCTATTTAGCTTGGCAAGTTGTTCAAGAAAATTCATTACAATAAGGCTTTTGTAACCTCATCTTGACCTTCGTTTCCAAAGGGCTAGAAGAATTTTTCGGAGTTGACTCAGTATTTTCTGTTCAGAGATTTCAAGCGCTTCTTATGAAACCCGCGACATTTGAAACTGTATGCTACGAAAGACTTAATCAAGGGAGATTATTTCAATATTCGGAGCTGCTTTTAGGAAATTTGTGTGGTCGACTCCATTAAATAGTTGAGCGCAAGGTACATCGTGGAATGTGAGTCAACATGTGTTCATTGTCATGTCCTGAATGTCAGTTTGATGTGAAAAAAACTGAAGTCGTGAGACTGACATACCTCCGTAATCAAGTATGATATATCGGCTTCTGTTGTGCGGCGTAGTGTGGCATGCTTTCTTTTTACACACCAAGTCCTTGGCTCGATCCAGGGCTTGTGCTGTGGCTGATTTTCATGTGACATCAGAGGGCCTGTCTTGGGAAGGAAAACTAAGCACAATGCTCCCCACTGTACCATGGTGTACACCACATTGGCACAGACTCGGTCAGTAATAACTGACATTGCTTTCCATCAATAATTTTGAGGTATGGAAAAACCAGCATGTCGTAATGTCATCTTAATGGAACGAATTTCCTGTGTTTTGTTCAGACGCGCGGCCACAACTGGTCCGTCTACGTGAACCCTGTGAGTGTGGACGCGTCCGTCAAGTTCTTTCAGAGTCGCTGCGTGGCGGGCGGTTACCGCTGGAACCCTTACCTCATCCACCTCGCCCAGCCCAATGCGGTGAGTAAACTGCCTGCCTAAAGTATGTTACAATGGGTAAAATGACTTTCTAAGTATGTTACGGTGGGTAAACTACCTGCCTGAGTATGTTGCGGTGGTAAATTGCCTGCCTGAGTATGTTGCGGTGGTAAACTGCCTGCCTAAGTATGTTGTGGGGGTAAACTGCCTGCCTAAGTATGTGACAATGGGTAAAATGACTTCCTAAGTATGTTACGGTGGGTAAAATGCCTGTCATAGTATGTTGTGGTGGTAAACTGCCTGCCTAAGTATGTTGTGCTGATAAACTGCCTGTCTTAGTATGTTGTGGTAGTAAACTGTCTCTTTCAGCATAATGCGATGAATAAATGACAAGACAATAATATGTCTTTTGCTTTTCAGTTGAGTAAAATGTGCATTCGTAGACAAGGCTTAACCTGCAATTATCAAATTTGATTTGTTAGTCAAGTTTACTTTAATTTAATGAGTAAAAGCTATTTTGAATTAGTACAACATCTCGGAAAAATCTTGAGCGCATCACCTCTTTATTTGATCGAAGGAAAGATTTTAAAATTTTTACACTGCATGAAGCAAGTTCCTGAGTCGAAAAACGACAGTACTCATAGCCTTATAACCTTGTTACTGAACATAGCTCAAATCTTCCTTGTAGACCTCATTACTTAATCATGAATTTCCTTGACTGGCGTCAGGTGGAGTTCTACGACAAGGAGTGCACCCCCGAGTTCCCCCTGCGCTGCGAAGTGGGGGATCTGTCTGGCCGCCTCGGCACCATCGACATGGGAGACAAGAAGCAGGTCTTCGTCGACAGCAATCTGCCTCTGGGTGAGTGGCCTCTAGTGCGACCCTCATTTGAAATCGAGCTGTCTGAAAGTCGGACCTAGCAAAGCCACCGTGATTGTAACTGTGTATGTAATTATCAGCTCATGTATCACATCTGGCTGAAATTTTATGGGAGACCTAATAGAAGCTGATGTGCACTTATCACACACGTATGCAACGCCTTAACGCGTGCGTATTATCAATAATTAACAGAGGTGAATCCAAAATATGTGTAACTCTTTTCAAAAGTTATTTTTCCAATGTAGCAATTATACAATTACTCGTGTTCACATTACCCTATAGAATCTAATTCGCTATACTTCATGCCGTATCAGTCCTCGCTGACGCTGTGAGGTTTCTCCATTCGACACAATTTGCATTTGCTATTGTTTGTACAGTGTTTTCTGTTAAATTTTTATACCTGACACTTTGAGTGCGACGTGCGTCATATGTGGTACACACGATGATCCAACCTAACCTAACGTAACCAAATGGCTCACACATAGGATTACAAATTTTTTAGTGTTCATTAAATATGTGTTCATTACTCGAATAAGCTAGTTTAGACTAGAAGGAAAATGAATAGGATAACTAAATTTGTGAAAACAAAATCCTTTATTTTTACATTTACAATGGAGATATTTGTCCACTTGAAATTTTCCTTGTATGGAGAATCGCACTTAAAGTGTTAAATCTCCATTAGGTTTTTCATGTGTGTGTGAAGGACTAGGTATTGTCAAACGCTTTGGATATTGGAAATAAGATAATTTAGTCTGTAATTCCTATCGTTTCGCTCAAAACTAGGGTGAATATGTACACGAGTACATAAAATGTAAACGGCTGCTTTTACACCATTTCGTTCACTCAAGGTATAAGTTAATCTTCATAGGGTTAAAATGTGGGCTAGGACTAAACTCATATTAACCTCTTTGAGCTCCTATCTTACAAGGATAAACGGCGGACACGTGAAGCTGAGCAATACCGGGCAATATTGATGGAACACGCTCATATTATGTGTTATCAGCTACGAGACACATTCAGATAACTTTTTGCAATTTCAAAGATGCCTAAGGCGTTTGTGCAGACTATAAGCGACTGTAATGTTCTTCATTTATGTTTCTTCTTTGTGTATTGCTATCATGTAGATGGCCAAGACTTCTTCCCTTATTGTAGCAATTTATTTCAATTGATGTCAAAGGCTCTTTTCTCGATAATCTGGAGCTTTCTGATTTTATTGAGAAGCGTTTAACCAAGCACATTTCTGACCTTTTATTTTTCCAATAGAAAATTGGTAGAACTGTGACTTTCATTACGATGATGCTGTGCTTCTGTAAGTTGTAGGCTTATGGTTCAAAGTATTTTTTGTGAACGAAAGCGTAAAATATTTGTGTGTCCAGACGGCGAGCACAGCGCCATGCGACGCTCCATTGTGATCCACAACGAGCGCGGCCGCGTGGAGCGCTACGCGTGCGCCAATATTGAGCCTGACGACGACATCATCAAGTGGGCCATCATCAAAAAGACTCCGCGATTCTCCCCGTAAGTTTTCAGAGTTATTTCTTGTACTTAGCGACTGAAATATACTCTTATACTCGTGTGTCAGAAATGTGATTGTGCATATGCTCGTTTCACGATAGTAAAAATTTCATCGCTCTTCCTATGCATCCCAATTTCTGAACTCTGCTTTTAATATCTAATTCACGTTGTGCGACTCTCCATGTATCGGAATGATGAGTTTGATGTTTTACCAATTTTGGATTAGTTTTAATTCATGTATTCATTTTTTTGTTACAGAATTACATTCATGAACACAATGCGTGAGGTGCTGGCGTGTCCAGAGTGGTTCTTACAGATGGACCTAAGCACTGTGACTGAGTCTGACGACGCAGAGTGTGTGAGCTTCCTCGTCCACTTCATGGGTGAGTGGGTAGTTCCTCGTCCACTTCATGGGTGAGTGGGTGGTTCCTCGTCCACTTCATGGGTNTGGGTGAGTGGGGGGTTCCTCGTCCACTTCATGGGTGAGTGGGGGGTTCCTCGTCCACTTCATGGGTGAGTGGGTGGTCCCTCGTCCACTTCATGGGTGAGTGGGTGGTTCCTCGTCCAGTTTACTGGTGAGTGGGTGGTCCTAAGATCTGCTACGAGTACTAGATTTTTAAGACCCCTGTAGTAGTTCCTGAAAATCTGTCAGTGAAGGCTAAAATCAATTTTAGACCCGAAATTCAAAGGATCCAAGGTAAAACTGGTTCCTCTAATACATTAGTTGTTCATGCCTTAATTGTCTGTGACCAGGTCCCAAGGCCCGTGAGCTGGAGCAGGACTTCACAAGGTTGTTGTCGGGTGCTGTGCTCCACTCGCCCACCATTCGCATGCTAGGCGTGCCGCTGGACGAGAAGCGCAAGACCAAAGTCTCCTACAAGTCCTGTGGGGGCTTCGATGAGGTCAATCAGCTCGCACAAGATCACAGCAGTGAGTACCAAATGTACTCTGTTATCAGGCAGCTCTGAAGGTGCACAATCGTTTTTTTCATCATAATTGTCGGATGTCATGAAATTAGTCTTTCAGGTAAAATTATCACGCTCTTTATTGATGAAAGCAAGTTTTAAATGTATTCCGTCATTTATTAATGAATATTTTGTTAAGCGAATACTTTTACTAAATTCTCTTCTAACGACATTGGTCGAATTTGTATTTAATCACTTTATTTATGTACGAGTTGCGCTGAGTTTTTATATCAAGTGAATTGCTGCTAACAGATTTCAATTTATTTGAATATATTTCAGTAATGAGCAGTACGACTTTTACATGCATTGACAAGCTAGCAACATTTAGAAATAGAGAAATCATGTCATCAGTTTTGGTAAAACATTACAAGGCTGTTGTTGAAGTACATTGATTACTTTTACTACATTTAATCTTTGCTGAAATATTCACCTATCAAATTTACAATCCGCCTTAAGTACTTTTAGTCTGAAGTTCGGCCAAAGCACACGGTGTTGTTATCACTACTAAAGGACTTGACTCCTGTGACGCATTATGCTCGTCAAATTTGGGAGGTCACGAGCCGTGATGTTGTTTCTGTATCATCATGGACGTTTTGCCCTGGTAGCCTGAAGTGGTTATAGGACTGCCACTTGTCCTGGTTGCGCCTGACACGCCTGCTGTCTCGGCGAGTGGCGTCCTTACTTGACGGCAATATTGTCCTCAGCAAAAAAACGTTCCGAGATTACCCCTTAAATGAAATGTATCGTTGGGGGCTGTTAATGCAGCGTGCAGTGCGAAACTGTGGGCCTTATATTGAGGGATTTTTATTGAATTGAAAAGTATGATAGAAAACTACAATATATGTTTTGTACATGCTTCAAATTCTCATGTGAAGTTCTCATATTTTCTAAAATTAGATGTCACTAACGTACACACCATAATTCTGAACGATCAATATTACCTCTCCCAGGTTCGTGGTGGAAAGTGTTCGCGTCGGCATCCAGCAATGGGCGCGTGCCAGTGTCAACCTGCAGTGTTGTGATTGCCGTCTTCTTGACTCATTTATTCTGGTGGCTCAGGCTTTTATAAACTTAAGTATTTCTGAGACGCTTTTGTGTATAATGCTATATCAATTGTACAGTACATCTCTGAAGTAAGTAATGAGTATCCGTCTATTACGTTCTGTACTTGCTCAGCTCGACGTCACCATTAAGGTACTATTTGTATAAATGCATCTTTATCTGTCGTCGCGATCAAGAGTGGCGTTCGGCGTGCGTTCAGTATTCTTGCTTCGGTCAGGAAGAAGTTCGATGTCTGTTCGCAGCACTCATGTGATATAGTGGCTGGTGTTTGAATTATTTTAATCTCGTTATGTTCTTAATTCTAAATAATGTCTTCATTATATACATTTACCCTAATCTTACTTATACGAGATTTTATTTGAAATTTTGTGAATATAACAGAATAGTTGAAGGTTATTCTGTGCATAAATATGCATGGTTCACTGATAGCTTCATCATCTTTGAGGTTGACTGGAATTGAATTGTTCCTATGACAGAGTAGACTGTGTATAATATTTTAAATGTTAGTTAGCTCATTCGCTTGACGTTTTGTTATGCAAATTTTGTACGCTAAAATTTTTACGTACTTCTACGTAAATCTTTCATTTATTTTGTAAATACAGCATTTTATAAGCCACTCTTAGTGGCGTGAATGGGTGAGGAATGCATGCTACCTTTGTGTGAGCGTATCCTGCGTAAATTTTTCGCCAAAACCGAGCTCTGATATTCTAAACAAGTTGAGAACCGCGTCACATTTGCACTGTTCGTACATATGTTTGCCCGTCGTGTCCGGCAACGCATTTCGTGCCGCCTTGCTAGTTCCTGGAATTGATGCCCACACTCAGTCTTTTCTCTGAC
Organism: Orchestia grillus; assembly: GCA_014899125.1. Lineage (NCBI taxonomy): Eukaryota > Metazoa > Arthropoda > Malacostraca > Amphipoda > Talitridae > Orchestia > Orchestia grillus. Next base: position 12,953 of record VOMN01089154.1, on the reverse strand, counting down.
TACATTGTCGGTAGTTATGCCTAGTTCTCATTTTCTTCTCTAGTGCTTATTTTGTTTAATTTTTGGATACATGTTCCTGCAATACAAGTGCTGGAATGTTGATGCATTCCGTTCTTTTATTGTTTCCTTGCAATTTTATTGTAATTTTCAGATTTTACTTCAGCCAAAATTTGAGGGGCTTCACAGGTTTGAGTTTAGCAATGAGATTTTCCTGTGTGTGCGTTACTGTTTCAAATACATCAAAGCCAAAGTCTTGTTCGCTGTCAATTACAAGCGCTGATATGAAGGGATTGTATGGTCTCCTGCAATGTTATGAACAGGTAATTTTGTCAAATGTACAAATGATTTGTTTTTGAAGTGTAATAATTTTTTTGTTGTCGAATTCGCGTTGTCTCTATTATGCACTAGTTTCACCGTATTAGGGTTTATTGGTGAAAGGGTATATGGAGTACGTCTATCTGCTTTTTTTTATGTTCGAGTGATGAAATTTGCAGTGAATGTAATGCGAGTGAGAAATAGCCACGAGAATGAGCCTATTCGATCCATGTCTGGAGCCCTGTACTGTCAGGAGAAGCTGCCAAGGTATATTTTTGTTTGGTATTTGTTTCCATAATTGTGTCCCATTACGAGGCCTATCGGTAGCTCGTTCTTAAACAAAAATCATGACTTGTTTTTAAATAAATTTTCTCATTAGTGTTTTCAGTTTCATGCATTCCCGCTTTCAAAATATGTGCAAAAACTGCTTCTTCTGGGTTCCTGACTAAGGCGCATGACAGAACTGGAGACTTTTGACATACTATTTTGCACTTGACGTACTAGGGCAGGAATTTCATAAAAACAAATGAGCTCAGTGGTTGCAAAAATACACGTACATCTCGTGTAACAGGTACAGTCAATATGAATCTCAGACACACGTACACGTAAGCGACACTAGTAGTAGTCTTGGTAACATAGCAACATAGCAATGCGAGTGACTGACTATATTGCACCGAAAGCGAAGTGATTACAAATTAAAGGCAGATATAAACATACTAGTATTGGTTGTAAAAATTTTTTTCTCTAGAGCTCTCCAGCAATTTTCTTTCCCCTAGAGCTTTCGAGCAGTACATTACTAATCTTCAGTAGACTATAAAAAAAGGACAAATTGTACACAAGTAATTGCATGACTGTAGGTTAATGGTCTAAATTTTTTCATCAAAAATCTCAAAAACCAATTTTTTTCGCAAAGCTTCTTAGAGACAGAAATGTTTAGTTGCCACTTTCTGGTAGGTGTGAAATTTTGTACTTCTTTTCCCGAACAACCTGTATACCTATACACGATATTTCTTAGCAAAATGTGCGATAGTGATAGTAGTAAGGATAGCGGTGCTTTAGTAACTGAGACTTTTGCTCTCCGAAAGAGATGGGACCATTAAGTATGGACTCGCAAGAACGGATGCACAGATGTGTTCCCACACATGATCCCCTACGCATAGAAATGGCAAATTAGGAAGGAGTTGGAAGAAAACAGAAAAATCATCAATGAAGAAGGCATGAAAATGGAAAGAAGCTAAGTGGACACGAAAGATAGAAGTCCCGAAGGCCTAGCTAAATTTGATGTTACTCAACAATGTCTTCCTGGAGATGCTACTTCCCATAGAATTAGATAGACAAATCTAACTAACCTAACCCTATTGCCAATGGCCTATCCTATACCTCCAGAGGGGTAAGCAACATAATGGAAATTCTATCTGTTGCCCTAAATGAAAAAATTATTTATAGTTCAAGTTTTGGGTAGAGTTTCTTTTTCTCAAGCAAACCCGTTTTCATTAGTTTAATTAGTTTTCCTATTATTATGTGGTACATAGTCTCCTGAAGAACTGAAGAGACAATTGTACGTTCGTGATCAAAATTATCAAGAACACCTCTTTAAATTTTATAACACAAGTTTATGTGGGGAGCCATAAAAACAGAGCAGAACTCTAAAATATCTAATTCAGTTGTGAAAAAAGTAGTTTGAGACAAATTGTGTACGCTCTAAAAATAAACCTGTAATGAAACCATTTAGTTCGAACTTTTAGAAAATGGGAAATAAATGCTCTTGGTGTTTCCACACAGGGTACCCCGCTCAGAAAAAGAGCAAGTTAAGAGATAAAAGAGAAAGAAGATATAGCGTAGACACGTGAAAATTGAATGAAGAAATGTAGGGACCCAAATATTGATAGAAGTCACGAGGGCCTATCGATAGCTGAGGTGACTTAGGGGCGGAGATGCTAGGCACCCTTAAACCAGTCCACTCCGCGCATGGTAAAGTGGTACGCAAACCTAATTTAAAGCACTATGTATGAATAACTATTTCACTTAAAACATGGAAGCTTTGATGAAAATGACCTTTCAATTTAAGTTCAATAGCACATGTATGAAGCCATTGAAGATAACACTGACTGGTTGTAAAGTTTTACGATATTCGGTACCGTAATCGAATAAGATTTCAATTTGTAATTTTTAGAAATTCAGTGAATCACTTAAATGTTAAAGATTCCAATGTCATGAATTTCGGGATGCAATTTTTCAGCAATTTTTGCAACGGAGGTTATCAGTGTGATGCAGGTATACACGCTTGGCCCAAATCATGGAGAGAAATCCGTAATCAGCGAACGCTCAATACATTCAATGTATACAGGTGTTAGAGAAAAAGAGGTACAAAATTTCACCCTTACCAGAAAAGGGTAAGCTGAACACTTTTGCTTCAATCAAATTTTACGAAAGAATTGCTTTTTAAAATATTAGCTGTATAATGCTTGAAAGGAGGAAATTTTAATACAAAATTGCTCACAAATAATGTATACATTTACCTTGGAATTTTTTTTCAAAGTTTCCACCACCCACATCGATGCACTTGTGATATCTTCAACTTAAGGATTGCCGGATATTGTGGAAAAGGCCTGGCATTTCAGAAATATCGCCAGAAGTCAATGCAACTCTTGCCACGAACGAGATCTTCCTCTGATTCCACAGGTGTTGATTAAACAAGGCTTTTAATGTGTCCTCAGAAATCGATGTGCACCAATGTGGGTGTTTACGTATTTTGAATGAAAAGTCAATCTTATGCGTGATATACAATTTAAATTCTGTACATTGTATGCAAGAAGTCAATTCCATGCATGATGCGTAACAAAACAATTTCACACATAAGTAACACGTCTATTTTATACATGTGTAACTTTAAATTCACAAGTGTGATATATATCCAGTAATAACTAAAAGTATTCCTCCCTAAAATCATGCCAGAGTAGTTATCAAAGTGACCCCCAAATCCCACAAAAACACGATTTTGTGATTACTTAAGCTTTGTTTGTAAAGGTGATATCATTCTAGCACCTTATAGAGCCGAATTGGAAACATTTTCTCCTGAAAAATTTCGGTTCTGTACACAATTTGTACAATTTTTTCAAGTTCCCACGAACGTTTCGGCATATTCCATTTTCAAATGACATAGGGAGCTAACACAAGGGAAAGTCTTCAACAGTAACAATCCGACCAACTTTGTTTAAAAACAGAAATAGCATATGACTCATGGTCATAATGATCCGCCAGCAAATGAAGTGAAAAAGTTACGTATGCAACACTAATCCGTGTTTCCAGTACTTATTTTGGCTGTAATGTTGGTACAGGAAACACAAGTTCCGTCAATCGCGCCGTTCTGAGAGCAACGCGAAAGATTTCCAATTTTACGCGGCAACACGCTTTGGTTGTGATAAGTCGATTTCAATTACAATGTTGCAAGTTTCATGCAGAGTATGATTTAAAATTGGGGATGCAAGTGTTAATTTTGTTTTCATAAGCTATGTACAGCATCTATTCGCACAATTAATATTGCGTATGCTTATACGTACTAATCACTGAGAAGTGGGATACAAAATATTTATGCAGATTTGCAGGACAATACTTCTGAAAAATTGCAGAAAATGTGGATTTTATAGAAAACATATAGGATAACAAGGAGCAAACTATAATTAAATAAATCAGATATTGATTTTGAATTCGAGTAGGGGTTCCGCACATGCACTACGCGACACAGCTCTAATAGGGGCGATGCCGCAATTATTCCTTCCACGGTGTAACGACTAATTCTAATTATCATTTTGAATAAGATCACTACTCCGCCAACAAGAACGAAAAAGCTTATTATAACTATAGTTTCTACAACAATACCCAAAAACGCATGTGTAAATACATTCTCAATAGGCATACAAATGGGAAAGTCAAATGTAACAAGCATTATTCGAGAGTATAGAATAAAATATTATGGAATAAAAAGATTATTATATACAATCAGCAAACGTACCGAAACATTGTAGAGCTTGGGTTAAGAAACTGAACTATTCGGCTGGGCAAAAGAAAGCTACTATACTGGCAGCTACTACACTGGCGCCTAAGTGTCATGTTGAATGTTAGGGATACGCACCCATACGAAATTAGGGGAAGGGTGTGTAATTTAACAAAATTGAGTTACTCGGGCTGCGGCTACCCTTAGCTTGTCTGGTAATAGACTTTCGTTATCTGGATGGAAGATTTGGGATATCAAATGAACGAGGTACCCTAGTAACACGTGTAAATTTAGTCCTTTGACGAAGGTAATACTCTCCGGATTGTATTTTGAATTTTGAACAAAGTTAAATATCGTTTTGACAGTGGACGAGTAAGATTAGTCTTAGCAAACCAATTTCACCCAAGGAAAGCTACCAAAATATTTTGCAGTTATCAATTATATATCAAAAATTAAATATCATGCTCAGATAAACTTGTTTCTTGGATTGAAAAATGAAGCGAATATTACTTCCATTTCCAAAAAAAAGAACCAACAAACGCCGAATAAATATGGCTCAAACCTCCTCACATTACTCATTAGCAAAGCAACGGAAAAATTACGGAAAGTCCGAACAGCTAACTCAAAACTTGATAACAGACACTATGCACGGATTCAGAGAAAAATGCAGCCGTCGCAAGACTCTCATGGACTTCTTTGGAAAAGTCAACCGCGTCTACGACCGTACGAAAGCTGTAAACTTCATATTCCTCGACTTCCAAAGCCTTCGATAAAGTGCTCTTTGGCACCCTTAAACCAGTCCATTCAGCGCATGGTAAAGTTGTACGCAAACCTAATTTAAAGCACTAGGTATGAATAACTATTTCACTTAAAACATGGAAGCTTGGATGAAAATTACCTTTCATTTTAAGTTCTCTAGCACATGTATGAAGCCATTGAAGATAAGATAACACTGACTGGTTGTAAAGTTTTTACAACCAGTAAAAACTGGTTCTAAGTACTCGTATGCAAATAAGCCTCAGTCGCCTACCCTGATGGACCAAATATAAGCTAACCCATTGGAAAGTGTTCAGTGATGCACAATACTGCATGATGGAACGAATATCTGGTTGTTCCAATTACACTCTATGAGCGATAGACTCATTGAAGTGGTATAGCAGCGAAGAGATCTGTGGTATCACTATCACTAAACACCCTAAATCCTAAACACGGAGAGGGTTGGAGGGGTTAGGGAGTAGACATCAAACTGACAACATTGAAAAGCAGACAAGCTATGGAATTAAAGCATCAGAATTCACCGAAGATCAAGTCAATGTTACCCAAAAAATCAGTGGTAACATTGTAACTAAATCTAAATAGACCTAAAAAACTCACCGAAGGGACTTATTCGTCTAGGAGTGGGAGGGGGGTCCAAAATATTATGTAGCTCCTTCTTGTACTGTCTTGGCGGCAGGGGGTCAAGGCCCCGTTGGCCTCCCCCTTGATCCCCCACTGGTAAAAACAGAACACTGGGGCTTATTTTTTCTTAGGTCAAAGAATGGGCTACTTTGGTCGGCCTTACTGCCATATTTTGTTCTATTCTATTCTGACTACAAACCTACTAGATTAAATTAAATTATTAGTGAGTTTAAAGCTCTATCTAAATTTAATGTGATACAGAGGTCGTAGAGAAGGAGGGATCATTTGATATGGATTATAGAAAGCGTGGAATCTATTCACAGGTGTGTTCCTACACAAGAGTCTCTGAGCATAAAAACAGCAATTAAGAAGGAAGAGGTAGAAAAAAAAGAAGAGGTAGCGGATAGGGTATGAAAATTGAATGGAGCGAATTGGGCTCGAAAGACAGAAGTTCCGATGGCCGATTCTATTGCTGAGGTAACCAAACAGTGCCCTCTAAGCCGCCAATCCCAATAGCATACGATAGAAAAACCTAAAAGCCTTACCAAACCATCCTATTGCCTACCCTGTGCCACCTACAGGGCACAGTCTATACTTCGCGGTATGTATCTGTAATTATGACTTACTACTCATTCACAAAAACAATCAGAAGAACTGCTAGACCAAGCAAGTAATCAAACCATGACACCTCAGCCAGCCAAAACACGAAACATTTCGCGACTCAAAAGACGAAAACTTTACATGAATCTACTTTTCCCATATGTACGTACAACGACTCTCGGTTGTCTGCAGTATGCATTTGGACATCACCTTTATTTATTTCTCTAATAAGCCAAGTGAGTTTTGATGCAAGAGGAATAATCGAGCTGCACGTATTTCAGTCGGAAAACGGCTATGAAAGTCTTAAAACGACCGTGCACGGTGGTGCAGTAAATTGCCCATAAGAGAGTCTTCCAGAGCGATATGCGCTGGCTTCCCGGATATGGCGGAGCGATGTTGCATCGCTGCCGACATTCTTTTTTTGAGTAATGCTCTGCACCTGCAATGTCAACACACAGCGGAACTGCTCTCTTAAGGAGGGAAAGCACTAGAAGACAATTTTATTACAGAACGTACTTTCACTCTCTAAAAAAGTTCTTTTCGATAAAATACGGTGCATGGTTAATTAACGCAGCTGTCACTAAGCAGTTTCACTTGTTCCAGCATACAAAAGTGTGCGTCAATCGGTTAGCTCTTCGCTAGATTTTTTATTGCCTATTGTCCGAATTAATTTTTGCTACTGTTATTAACGTATTGGAAGAACTTGAAGTGATACTCTAATGCTATGTGACTAGACAATTATTGGTCATTTTTTGATGCAAATTGAAGTAATTACAATGTTCCACAGCGTACTCTATACGTATAGAGTACGCCATGCAATGTTCACGTTCGAAAAATCTTTTATTAACTCAGAGGTGCCAGCTTTTTCAGTACAAATACACATAAAAGTCCCAGGTATAGGAATTAGATATAGATTCGCTTTTCTATTAAAAAGAGATAAATTATCAAACTTATTTTTGTTAATCGCCGCTTTACAAGACAGTAGCACATGCTTCGCATTTTAATTTTTCGCGGATGAAAATGAATTCCAAGATAAAACTAAAAGCTCACTGCCAGATCTTGAGCATGACTCGTAATGAACCTGCGCTCTACTCAACTCCTCTGCTTTACCACGATTTCAACAGTCGACCCACGATGCCAAAAAATACTAGGTGGAAGTAGCGGCTGTAACGGTAATTACAATACAATTCAAGCAGCCTTGGAGGCTCTGAACAACACAGTCGGCAATTAAAATTCAACCACAATGTACTCCTCAAATGATCACAGGGTGTCCATGGCCCATGCCTGGCGTGTTTCAATTTTCCAACTTCGTAACTCAAGCAAATAATTTCAGTGCACAAGTAGTTCCTGGAGAGACGGATAAAGAGGCAGGGAAAGGGATAATTATGAGAGAAACAACTACCTGTATACGCTGGGCTTCATGTAGAAATTATTTATACTAACAAATTTTTGACCAATATGAACTTAGATGCATTCAGCGCATAATTTACATTTGTATGATGTAGTTGAGGCTTGTAGCACTTAAGATTTTACCATCAGTACCAATATGGGAGTTATACATAAAATTTATTCAGCCCCTCCAGTAAGTTCTCAAATATGCAACGGGAAAGGAAACGTTCACAAATCGAGAGAATATATTTTTACAGCACAGCAGCTTGCAAAAACACGCTGTCACTTATTACAGAAACGCAAGGCGTTTACTCGCTAAGATATTTGACTACTAAGCATATTAGCATTAGGAAATTACTCTAACGTAAAATCCGTATTATTAAATAGAAAATCAGGATTAAAACATTCGACAAGCTAACACGCAAACATCAAAGTAGTCAAAGTGTAGTTGAGGCTAGAAGTTGAAGAAGTTAAAAGATAGGTGTGCTGTCATCAATATCCTGGAAACCACACTCACTGTATTACAGTATCGAAAGCATAGAACATCAAATATGATAAAATTTCTCAAGAACTGTAGATTTTGAAGATAACCAGAGTTAAAAAAATCTCCTTCTTTGCTTTTAATCCCCATGAAAGAATTAGGATTTCCAATTTAATCTTACTTTCAAGCTCATTACGCATCAGCGCCTGCAACTTTCAATCTTCACCTCGAGTCTAGAACAGGAGTTCTTTACTAGTCGAGTCGATGTCAAAACTTTACGGCGAATTTTCAGCATTTCCTGTCGGTGAGCGTCTGAAGCAAGGCTGGAGATCCTGCTCTTTACATGCTCCGTGCTCGCAGCTGAGACGTGCCGTACTAACAATGTGTTGTAAAAAGATTGTGGAGTATGAACTTCAATAAATTAACGAAGAAGTGCTCATACTTTAGAGTATCAAAGTCCTAGTTAATAGTTGCAGAAATACTACAGTTAATTGCTTACATTCGTTTTGTTAAATTTAAGAAATTTTAATAAGTGAACATCAATTAATGCAAATGAACCGAACAGAAGAAACTTCTTTCATTGCTGTACTGGTTCAGCATATTTTAACAAGACTCAATTTGCTATGCAATAACCCTAAATTATATTAGAACACATAAAATTCACGTAAACACACGTCTGTGTTAACATAATATATTTTTACATTTTTCATACATACTTTTTAGGGCGTCAAGTATTTTTGGGCGCAAATGATAAGCTTTTTTCGTTTTTTGAATTAACGGTAGCGGCTTCAGAAGTTAAAAGTTTACACCAGTAGTTTATATTTGTTTTAAGTATTAAATACATAAATAATAGATTTTAGTTAAATTATTATACCCTAGTTGACAGCGAAGTGAAAACGATTAATTTTCAACAATGATTTGATAACATATTTGGTTTTGTAGCTGCGAAAAAATATTAAGAAAAGAAACTGCTCTTGAAATAGGTTCTGAATTTCTTAAAACCAAGACTCCAAAGGTAAAGAATACGACAGATTTTCGCGACGGGTTAAACTATACCAAAAGTTATGTCCATTGCAAATAAATACGTAGATTCTTAAATATGTTCAAATGGTTATTCAAGCCCCACAGATATTATTAATGGTGAAAAATAAAAAAAGGAGGCACTAAAAATTAACGACTGAGGAATATGAAAAAATATGTTGTCGATCAGGATTTATGTTTAGGTTTTGCACTTGTAGTTTTCTGAAGTCAAGTCCGCATTAGAAAAGAGAGCTTAAATCCAGCAGCCAAAGATTTATGAATGGCTTAAAACAATATTCGTGCACTATTCTGCAGGGAAGATGAACAGAAATGGCAGACGGAATTGTCTTCGTCTTTGATAAAAGCAATTTAGGTATGATTATAATAAAATAATCATAAACAATTTTCTTAAAAATTTTTGATTTTTTTAAGTTTCAGGACAAATTTTCAACTAATAACTTTTATACCGACTTCTGGGTTTCATTTTACGTGAAAAACAAATCATGTACAGTATGGCCTCACTGAAACTTCAGAGACTTTCAAGTAAGAGTATCAAAAATAAAACGTTTATTACTTGACGGCAAAGACAGAGTAAAAAGTTAATATAAAACGTCAAATTCTATGCTAACTATACTGAAAAATCAGCAAACTTAGCTAACAACATCTACGATGAGCGATTTTTCGCATTGTTACTAGTATAGAATCAGGAATATTTTGCATTAGAGTCTTAAACATACAAATGCTTATATGCTTATACATGCCTGTAGTACTTGTCGGACTCCTATCGTCGAATGATCTGTTATTAATTGGTAAATTGATATCCCTCCAGCATAAGATTATAGTTAAGTTAGCATAACATATCATACCTGTGCTCAATGTCGTGCAGTTTCACATTCCATTAGTTATCAATGATGGGTAAAGTTCTTTATCGATTGCAATCAGAGTGACTGATTCTGGTAAACAAATTTGCAGTACCTTCGTGAGTCGCTCTCACTGGGTGTGGTGGAAGAGAATCGCTCTGATATAAAGTGAGTGGAGCTACCGCCTTTCCTTACAGTGTCGCGCTGCAGGTGAAACATCTAGCACGTCAGAGAAGCCTGGAGACTACTGACTCCTCCCACACCAAAGCTTCCGCGGTTCCCCGCATCCAGTGCATCTAACGAATGTACGAATCTGTGCAGCAGTGAACTGCGGAAGAGGGCAAAACTTCAGGTGGATAACTCCTCAAGTGAATGTGAACGAAAATTCGAATGTGCTCTCCCGAACCTGTTTATATTATACCTGAAGTTTCCATGTTCTTAGTGGTGAAGAATATTTTGTAACTGATGATCAAGAGAAATTTCAATCGCCTGGGTGGGACTTTACAAAAACTTCTCAGCATGCACGTGAGTAATTACTTTAGGGCATGCACAAGTGCTCTCGTATTTAAGTCATTTTTATCAGACGCAAAGCGAAGCATTTTAGGCATCATTGCTTTGGGACTTGAAAACTGCACAAATCTACCAGAAACGCTTGAGTAATGTTTCAATTACGGTACATCACTCGCAAACATTGCGTAAATGTTGAAACTTTTTGCAACTCTTCTAAAGTTTTCAACCCGAACACAAAGTTGGTACTTTCCCGTCGCTGTAGATACATTTGCAAACTTTTAACTTGCTGGTAAAATTTCAGAGGCATACAATCCTTTTCGAAAAACTGCTCAGTTCCATGAAGAAATCCCTGCAGAGAAAGCGAATGAAATAATCCTACACACGTTTGATATTCAATATTCCTGAGTCAGTCAACAGCTCTCAACTTCTTAATCAAAACCAACAGTGTGGCTAAAATTGTTATAGGGTTTTGAATAATAGTACAGGCAACGGGTAAAATCATAAAAAATCGTTTGAAACTCATGTTCAGAAACTTGACGTAGACCAACAATGCAGCAAAGTAAGCCTTTCAAAGGAGCTACCACTCTTTAGTATTTTCTAGGTCATCCTTTTACCGATTTCATAAAATTGAGGGCCTGGGAACACCCCAGTAACAAGTCAGCGGAAGGAACTCGACAGCCTCATTTTTCCAGGTATACAAGCCATCACTTTTCCTAGCGCATGAAACCACACGATACGGATTGAAAAGTTTCTTCACAAAATATAATAGCGCATCGAAAATATCGCTTTGAGAGGAGTGGTTGCGAAACAAGACAGTCATTTCGAATGAAAATGCTCGATATGGGTAACACGTTTGTGCACAGCTTGATTAAATTTTCTTATTAAGCATTGGGTTCAATGAATAATGAATGTGTATTTTATAATGCGATTTCATCCATCCGCTTAAGAACAAAAACAGTGATGTGAAATAAGTTGCCTCAGAATTTTACGTACTCTTATTAAACTTTTGAGCTTTCCTACCCACACCATCAATATCTCGAGAGCACGAAAATATCAGACTATACTGATAAAAGTTTAAAAAGAGAGAATATGATGTCAGTCAGCCCATTCAGGCACAGCAACATAAAAGAGGAAATATATACAGGAGCTAGACAAAATAATAGTAACAGTAGAGTATTCATTTTAATGTTTCGGTCAGGCCTTATGTTACAAATACACTTTATTTAATGATAGTGGTATTTTTTAAATTTGAATCGCTTTATTTATTCAAACTTATTGTATATCATTATTGCGATCCCGCAACATTCTAACCTGAGTTAATGTACGTGACCTCACTGAGTCCTTAAAAGGGTAAGTTGTTGAAATTCAAAGGGCCTTTCTCCACACTTCAACTTGGTCTTGCAGTCACTTCAGCGGCATTTACCCCGGCGCTGTTTATACACTCTGCGTTTGAGACACGTCGGTTTTTTCACGGTAATGAGTCTCAAAGTTCTCTCGGTATTACTCTGATATGTAACTTGAAATTTTGTTCTGTTTTCTAGTTTCATCAAATTTTATCATGTTCATTGATATCGTAGCTCTCGAGAACAAAAGAGTTAGGCTGCTATCGACACGGATGCTTGTCGAATTGGAGTTCTAACAATTAATCCCTTTTCGAAGTCAGTGAAGTCAAATACCAGTGATTTCATACTGCAGGAGGAACTGAAGCGAGATGAAATCGATAAAGAAATTTAAATTCACATATCTAAAACAAAACTAAGTCGTCAATATAAATTTAGAATGGATATTCAAACAAATTTATGGGCTCTTGAATTACTGAACTAAAATCACTACAGTTTCGATTAAGTTATACTGCTCCTGTAGAGTAGCGTTCAAGATCATGGAACGTAAGTTTTGTATTCACATAGCTATTCTGGAAGCTAACAATCTAGAATAAATATGAACGTATGGGTAAAAACCACTCTATAAAATATAATCACGTCCTGCTTTTAAAAATTAAAAACAGGACGTTTCGGGCCATAGTTCATCACACCAAAATTCTAAAAGAATAAAACAGGAATCTAAAAAGGTATTGAAACAAAGTCAAATCATACAAAAGAGGTTAATAAAAAATGGTAACAAAAAACAAAATCAGAAGATGGAGAAATTGATGACCGAGGGAGGGAACCTAAAACAACAAAAAGAAGAACAAAAAGAAACAAAAGAAGAAGAGTTAACCCACAATGAGAAGGGGATGGGCGCTCAGCGTATCGTTAAGATTCAGTTTTTGCTTGTGGATAAAAAGGGACTCTAAAATTTTAAGGTCAATGGAGTTACTGGCTGAACCTAGCAAAGAATAGTCAATATCTGAAATTTTAATGTTGCATTCGAAATCTGTGGAAGAACG
>VOMN01089151.1:0-12301 GCA_014899125.1 Orchestia grillus | reverse complement strand
TCGGGTGGCGGGGTGCTGAGGGTCGGGTGTTATCAGTCTATCTGGTAACCTTGTCATAGCTCAGGATAATGAGAGAGACATCTGAATTCATCAAAAGAAAACTGAAATATTGCTGTTACTGAGTGGTTTTAAGGAAACACTTCCCAAGAAAATGAATACATAAGCCTAACAATTTTTTAAAATCCATTAAGAATTTTATTTACATGGTTCCTGCGATGCCCAGGCCTTAAACGCATGCATTTCCGTGCTAGTGTGCAGTGTGACCGAGGAGCTTCACTTCAAATGTGCCCGCTATCTCACTAGAACGGGAAATCTAAATTCAGGCCACGACTTTGTACGGAGGCGTCGTGTCGCTGTACGAGCCGATTTGAAATAAGACTTTGTTTCATGTCATTAGGAATATTGGAAACTGGTTTTTATATTTTTTATGGGTGTGCTTGTTGGGAAACTTTTAAATTGGAAATAACTGACGTCCAAGCAAGAAAATTTAATTCGAATGCACTATGTTTGAGTTTTTTTAGGTAAGCTTATAGAGAGACGTTGCTTCGAAATTCTAATGAACAAAATGGTGTCTTAAATTCTTGCTATTGCTGATATGCTTAATAGAACACGGTTTTAAATTACGATATCCAATTATTCAAACTAGGCAATTTAACTTGAAGATGTTTTTAAGTTATTACGTGTAGGTTAACTGGAAGACTTCTAAAATATTCATATTAGGAAATATAGTATTTATATTTGGAAGCGGTGTTTCTGATTGTAAACAACAAATGCCGGAACAACATAATTGAAGTTTCAAGAAAAGTTCGTTCCTCAAGTTCTTTTTTCTTGCAGGTTGGTGAGCGCTCGGCCATTTTGTGCGGCGCAGTTCGCAGCGTGCCGGACCTCATCTTCTCCAGATTTGCCCTCCCTTTTCTGCCGGCTTTCTGATGAGCCCACACGGCCCCCCTGCGCATCTCAGGAGACCTGCTCTCTCCATGACCCTAGTCTGACCCCTGCCTCCCTGTACGGAAATAAAAGCATACCTTTTGACCACGACTGTGAATGTTTGCAAAACGCGTGCTCTAAATGCCCCGAAAACGAGAGAACGGATATCTTTCAAATCGAGGGAACTGAAAACTTGCATCACCAGGAATGCGAGTCCTGCCTGCAGCCTGCAGCAGCCGCGGCCCCGCTGCTCATCTCGAAGTCCTTATCGACGGACACTGACGCCGACTCTGCCTCTGCTGATGAATATCAGAGCCTCCAAGACTATCCTTCAGGTCACATATCACCGGAGAATGATTGCTCCAGCTCGTCGTTTTTCCTACCCAATCCAGGCACTCGAGATTCAGTTACCGATGACCAAGCTGCACTTGCTGATGCAAGTTTGATCGGTAGAAATATTGCTGGCGAGGTCAATTCTCGCTCTGTTCCCGATAGTGAAAGAGGAGAAAGTTTTACGAGTGATGGTGCTGCTCATGGTCCGTTATCACGTGTTGAGTGTGTCGTAGATCAATTTTGTACGTGTTATTTGAACAATAACGTTTGTGCACATGTGACTAAGCCAGGAAGTAGTGATGTCGGTCGTGATAACATTAGTGAACGAAACGGCAACGATGATCTTCAATCACTCAATGACTTTCAGCACGATTTAGTTGATAAATCTCTTTTAAACAACGAAGTGCTTTCCTGCGAATCCGTTTCTGCTAACGATAATAATTTTTTCCATCATACCGTGTCTGGTGATCCGACAGCGGATCAAACCAATGTCCATTTAAACAGCAGGTCATCTATTGATGAAATAGACAATACTCTAGATTCCTCAGCAACTGAGCTTAATTCAAATGCAATTGATGGCTCAACTCCTTTGGGTTCTCGTGTAATTGGGAACGATGTCGAACAGGCCGTGACTGATGAATGCACGAATGGACGCAAGCTGTCCAGAACTGGCGACTTTTGCCACGAACTGGAAGATCGTCCTGTTGACGGGCCTGGAAGTGTCTCTGATGCAGCTCACGACGCCAGTGGGAAACATAGAAATGTGTTTATGTTGTCCTCGATTTCGTCATTTCTGAAAAGGCAATTTCTATCGCGTCCCAGCAACTCGGACGACGTTGTCCTCGTCTCCGCCACTCCGCTTGCTGATGGAAATGACCAATTTCACGATGTTAATCAGAATAGCCTGCAGGTTCTCACAACCTCTGCTGTAGCCGGTCTGACCGAAGAGCCTGCACCTGAATCGTTGCAGTGTAAAGATATATTTTCTGAAACCCAGCAGCAGATTTGCAGATCTTCTTCGAATCAGTTGAGCGTTTTTTCTGGCGAAGGTAAGTCGGTCGATGATTTTCAATTAACAGATGCACGTTTTGAGGACTCGCAATTGGTTGAAAAAGAAGCGTCCCCTACTTCGCACTCTGAGAGACTCGATAGCGAGTTTAATGTCATTAGCGTCGGTGGTGCGGGGGGAAAGTGCGACACACAACGAATCACTTCGAATATTTCCGTAGAAGATGTCCAGCAGAGCTGGACTCCCGTAGAAACTATCCTTGAAAAAAGCCTCGGCACACGTGTGCGAGTTGAAAAAAAGTCACGTCGTGGCAAATCGGAATCTGTCAGCTACAGCGACGCTCAAAAAAACTTTCTTTTGCATGGGAGGAATAGGCACAGCGAAAATCAACTCGCTTTTAATGTTTCCGAAATTCTAAGGCGTGTTTCCCTGCCTTGCTTTCTCTTTCAAGGCCCTAATATCCATGAAGATGTTCATGCGAGTGAAAAGAGCTACCCATTGCGCACCTGCAGGTCTTTGCAGTTAGGAAACCATTCACTTCACTGCTTTGAAGACGATTCAGGTGGCTGGTCTGTTGTTGTAAGAGGCAACCAAATAGAATCAAAACCTACTTTTTTATTGAAGTGTGCGAACGCAAATGCCTTCAGCAATCTTTGTCGCAAACTTTCAGCTTCCTTACCCGATCTCGCGGACATTTGGCATCCTGGTGGACTATTCGTTCGAAGTTCTTCAGTGACGAGCATTGTCAGTACTAGAAATTATTCCTGCTTCAGTTCATCACAGTTGTCAACCATGGGGAACATTCAGGCTAACGAGGGCAAGCGAAACCCTAAGCTCAAAGAGAAGGATCGCCTCAAGATCACGAAAGGAAAATCCTCTTCCAGGCCAAGCCTGCTCGATAGCACGGACACTCTCGTTGATGAGGCCGAAGATAAGGCGGTAATTGGCTCCGTGTTGCCAACGTCGGACGAGTCGAATGAGGGCAAAGCAAACCGTATCACTGGCGGCGTGATCGAGGCTGTAGCGACTCGAGATAACGCTGAGGCTGAGGGCTTGGTGACGGATTCTTTCCGCAAAGTCAAACAGAAAGCTGACTCTGAGACTCAAGACTCCGCTTTGAGTGGCAACCGTAATTCGAATTCTCTGTCGCACAAAACTTCGAGTTCAGATTCGTTGTTCACTGAGGCTCCGAACAGTTTAACGGCATCGATCATAAAAGAAAATAAGAAAGCGAAGAAGGAAAATTCTACGCTGAGTGACACGGAAATTCCTTCTCCCACTGACTCCATTGAGAGGAAATTTGAAGCCTCGAATAACACGAGCCTTTTAGAAGTCCTCGAACTGACTAACAATTTGCCTGTTGCCTCTTGTCTACCGTCCGTAACAACTTCATGTTTACCATTCAGAAGCACCCAATCGCGAGCTTATAATTCGGTCTCTCCTTCAACTGGAGGGAGTATAGAAAACGGTACACTGCGCTCTTCTTTCATAGAAAACGCAGCGACAAAGAAACAGGAGATCTCAAGGGGGGTCTATGGCGGGGGTTTTTCTGGTCGGGAGTCTCCCCCCTACCACCCCAACCAGGTAAACAATACAGGGTTCAGTTACCCACGCAAGGTCGGGGAGAGAGTGTGCGCGTCGCTGGATAGTTGTGCCAATAGTTCTACTCAACCTAGCAGTTTCGAGAGTGCGTCCGAGACGTTACTAGATGTGTCCGACATTTCCCTGAGTGTAAGCTCGAGGCATGACGTCCTGAAGGACAAGCGCGAAGGCTCTGTCCACCTCAATGCTCCTAAGGAATTATCTCGGTCTGAAGTTACGGGCAAACCGAAACGTTTTCTGCCGAGCGTTCCTTCTCTCTCACCACCGACGTCCCCTGTTCCTAAGACCCCCGACCACGTCTTGGAAGACGGCGAGTATTTCTATGAGGTTTTCATCGAGGATTCGAGCGTAACTCGGCCGAGCAAGAGGTCGCTTGAACATGACAGGTCCTCCGGACTTGGATCATCGCTAGGAGACATGCCACAAGCGTCTGCAGGTCGCCTCGGCGGGACGACCTTCCGGGTCACCCGGCACAAGAAGGTCGACTTGCAACCTGCTGCTGCTACCGGCGCTACAGGTCAGTGTCCTGCGTTAATACGGTCAGTGTCATGCGTTAATACGGCCAGTGTCATGCGTTAATACGGTCAGTGTCATGCGTTAATACGGTCAGTGCCATGCATGGTGCCTTTGCGCTGTCCTTCCCACCTCCGCGCGTCACGCCTTTCAATAATTCGGACAACAAAATCAGCAGCGCGTCAAAGCATCAATAATCTTTACTCTTCATGATGTTGAAAAAAGACAACAGAACTTGTTATATTCGTTTGTCCGTGCGTTGTGCAGTGTTTTTTCATAACATATGTATTCTAGATACCCAAGATACAATTCTACACGTCAACGTCACTTCTATCTATCCTTTTATTTATCACTTTTATAAGAACAATTTAATGTAATAAGTTCGGTTACCTTTTTTTGGTTAAACACCCTGTATAATAATTAGCCAAGTTTTTGTCTATTTATTTTTCTATTTGTGATCATTTACTTCCGTGCTGAAGGAGTTGGTAGAGGAACGTCCTCGGGTCCGTGTTCCTAATCAGCGAGACTGTGTCGGAGAAGGCAGGTCGTAGCAGTGATACAGAAAATTAGATTATTTCACATTCAACCTACCGTCATTTTGACGGCAGGGGCACGCTAGTGCAATTATAAATTATTGAATACAATTAAAGTTCTTCTGTCGCCCTCGACCTGCTACCTGCGCCAGCGACAGCCCACCTTAGGAACTGCCATTCCCCAGGGCGCGCTTTTCCCTTGTTCTCTTGTTCCCCAATTTGTTCTATGCGAAGACGAAATCGTTTGTGAAACTATGTCCTAAGGCGAGAGGTGAAAACGTCTGAAAGGTTAATCAATTTATTGCACAAGCTTTCATTTTGTTACCCAGAATGAATTTCCATCTGGTGAAAAAGAGGTTTTTGTCGCTTATTTTCACCCAGAAAATAGCGCGTCACTTCACGAATTGAGGAAATAAACACGGTTATTCTGACGTTCCTTTGAAACGCCATAGGGTCACATTGCTAATTGTCAAGCTAGACCCCCCCTTAAACTATTTTAAAGTCCTATTTGAACCTCAGGTGATTCTTTTTTATTTCCCTTTTCTCTTCAAGTCCATACTAAATGGTCCCTGCTCTTTCGGTGCGAGATAGTTACTGAAGCGCTGCTATCCTCATTACTACTACTACTACCACTACCACCACTACTACTACTACTACCACCACCACCACCACCACCACTACTACTACTACCACCACCACCACCACTACTACTACTTGTACATGACGGAGTCGTAGATGTGTTGATAGAAACCTGTTGGTGTAATTCTGGTCCTACGTATTTTCTAACGAAACCATTCTACTAGCGAGCCTACCACTGTGTCATTATGTATGCAGTATCGCTCGTTATGCTAGTGTGTATAATGCTGAATAAATCAGTAAGTGATAGTGTAAATGCGTGAATGAATAAAAGAATGGCTGGACGACTGAGCATCACTGTAGGGATCACTGTCCGATTGGCTCCGATGGTTAAAACAAGATTATAATAATAAGAAAATACTGCTTATTAAAAGAAAGTGATTAGTATGGATAAATAAGTAAAATCATCAATCGCTGAATCGGTAAGGAAATGAATAAGCAAAGGTCTAAATCACTGAATGAAAAAGAAGATGAGGGGCTGGAGTGAATCGATAAGTGGAAGTACAAATTGGTGAGTCAAAGAATGAGAGGTTGATTAGTTGAACAAACTAATGGACCCATGAATAAGTAACTAAATGAGTAAATGTACACAAGGCTCGCAATGAGCTGGAGCAGCGAGCGCTAGGAGCTGGAGCAGACAGCGCTAGGAGCTGGAGCAGACAGCGCTAGGAGCTGGAGCAGCGAGCGCTAGGAGCTGGAGCAGCGAGCGCTAGCAGCTGTAGCGCGCAGGCGTTGCCGGTACGGCAGCTTCCGGGCTAGTCGTGGTTGCCATTACTTGTTCTTTATTTATACCATCTCCAGCGTCCCCATGCCGTTAATTATGACAGTAAATCTCGAGTGAAATAATCTAATTTTCCGTATCACCGATACGGACTGCCTTCTCAGACACGGTCTTGCTGATGAGGAATACGGACCCGAGAATCTGGATCCACGAATTTCTACGTGAATGGTTGCACGCGCGGAAAAGCACTAATATGTATATCTGCTTTTATTGTTGAGTAAACATCCACTATATATGGTGGTGGTCCTGCCCATCGGGGGTACGCCAACCACAAGCATTCACTACCATCCTCCTCTCGCTCGTATCTTCTACATGCAGCCTTGCCTCCTCCACAGATAGACTTCATACCTCTTAAATGCACATTTTCCTTTATCTAACGAACCGAGTCTGGGTCTTCCTCGTCCCTGTTCCCGCGGCGTTTGGCTCGCTTATTCCCTTTCGTTCATTCTACGTCTTTCCATTTTCATGACTTTCTCGCTGATTATTCTTTATCTTTTCTTCCTCTTTAACATGCCGTTTCTATGCGCAGGGGATCTTGTGTGGGAACACACCTCGTGCATAGATAATTCCCCGTTCTCCTAAGTCCATACTAAATGATCCCCACTCTTTCGGTGCGAGATAGTCGGAGTTACTGAAGCGCTGCTATCACTTATACTACTACTACTACTACTACTACTACTACTTCTTCTTCTATTACTACTACTCATTTATTCTCTGAGCCACCCGATGTACATTCATTCTCACCAAGATTCCAAACCACGGCGACGCCTTCTGATTAGCTGTACGTGCTACGCCAGTTGTACCTCTTCGTTCCTCAGTCTATCTATACGTGTAACGCCAAGCATGCATCTCAACCACCTCGTCTCTAACATGTTTAACCTTCTTCAGTCTTCCACTCTCGGTCCCCATGTTTACAATCAGGAAAATTTCATTTTTTCTTAAGAGATAATGAGAATACTGCGCACCTTGACGTCATTTAATTGTATGCTTTTACTCGTGAATTCAATGGTACCCTATTCGCTTTGGCCTTCTTTAGCCTTGCCTATACGGCCTGTAGACGCTGTATGGAAGAAGGCATCGAGGCACGCTCTCTTTTCTGATCAAATATCATTCCATGCACGAAAAAGAGATGCTTTAGATATTTGATTTTGGCTTATTTTAGCATAAGCCCCTGTCTCAAAGATAGACCGTATTGAGTTCAGATCGGGTGAGAATAAAGGCCATAATTATTTGTAAACGAAGGAAGTCAAACTGCTTTTAGTGGGTCCTCCTTGATGTGCGGGATGGAGCGCAGTCATGTTGGAAGGTCCATTTGCTTTTTCGAAAGGCTAATGGGCTTCAGCAAGCATTGAATTGTTGTCGATAAATAACTCCGTGCTTGTTTTTGTGCCTTCAACGATAGAAATTAAAGGACTTTCATCCAAATGTCAGGAACTGCACTCCAAACCATGACGTTTTACGCATCTTGACGTCAGGTAAAGTCCTTCGCACGTATGTCAATGTTCGGTAAACTTGCAAGCACCGTCAATTTTGCGGTGAAATTTTTTCTCAATAGTGAACAATTTTCATCACTGAAGATAATTTCACTCAGCTGCGTGTCATCTCAGCGTTTGAATGAATTTTCGAGTATTCATCGATCCTTTTTGTTTAATTTAACAGCTTAATTGAACTTGAATCTGTAGAGAAAAACACCAAGTTTTAGAATAACAATACATATGCTCAAAAATATTTCTAAATTCTTAAAAAATTAGAAAACTGGTTGTAAAAATATTCTTCACCCGGTGAAACGTGCCAACGGCGGTAAACTCCAAAATAATATAAAGATTATGTTTGCAATGATGCCCGTAATCTTAGGGTGTACTATTTTGCAGTATTCTTTTATCAAGGGTTTTAATTACGAAAGGGAAAAATAATTGGTATTTTATTTTTCTTATTTGTGAAGAAGATGGCTGTTACGAGATGGAAGCTGTTTCTAGGAAAAAGAGTTCCTTCTCAGTTCTCTCGCTCCCGTGATTTCGATATTTCTACTCGTGAACCTAGGGACAGTCGGCGTCTGAAAGTCCTGGCATGCGTGCAGGACGTGCACCTGAGGAGGAGCTTACCTCATCGCTGGTCAGCGCAGGATAAGCATAATCAAATAATCATAATCGCAGGATACGCATAATCAAATAATCATAATCGCAGGATACGCA
Organism: Orchestia grillus; assembly: GCA_014899125.1. NCBI lineage: Eukaryota > Metazoa > Arthropoda > Malacostraca > Amphipoda > Talitridae > Orchestia > Orchestia grillus. The sequence continues at coordinate 3,775 of VOMN01089151.1, read as the reverse complement.
TAATCATCGCTAGTCAGCGCAGGATACGCGTAATCAAACAATCATAATCGCAGGATACGCATAATCATCGCTGGTCAGCGCAGGATTAACTTAATCGAATAGCAAGAAAAATTGAGGCGTGTAACTATAGAGGCTGAGCAAACAGTAAAAATTCATGCTGTACGCTTAGTGCTGTGGTCGGGTCAATTAATTTTTAAATTGACCTCTCTTCAATAAAACACAGGTCATAAGTATGATGCAAGCATAATGCAAACGCAAAGTTTCCTAGGAATAATGGGCATGTTCTGTTGTATAACAATTATAGGAGTTACGAGGTCACGGTCAATTGCCATGAACAAAGCTGTGTCGCATTGTCTAATCTTATTTTATTCCTGTGGATGCATGTATTATGTTTTGCTTTGCTGTTGCCTTCCATTGACTGGGGTCACTGTACACAGGCGGAGGCAAAACAACGTCCCCCACCAACTCCACCGCCGACGTCAACATCAATGGCAGCAGCGCCCCTCGCGACGTCGTGCTGGACAGCAACGTCTTACGTAAGGTACGCCCCTGGTTACGTTGTCCTACGTCTGTTTTTACCTCAGCCTTTTACTGCCTAAATTATTTCGCAGTGGACCGATATTTAATACCAAGAAAGACCATCGTGTGTGAATTTAATTTTTATGGGTTTGGGGTCACGCTCAGTGCCCGTCAGACCATCGGAGAGGGAGGTCATGCTCGTCTCCCATGGGGATAGACCATTCATTTTTAGAATAAATGCATCAAGTCCCTTCATTTTTGACGGTTTGCTTGACTAGTTTCTTCACGATATGCTTATCTTTTCTTGAAAACTCACCAATGCTGGATACAAAACTAAATCAGCGGGACGAAATTTACCGTCGGTAGGCTGCATTTCTGTTCAAACCAACGCACGGCATGTGAGAAGTAATTCAGTTGAGTTTGCCGAATTCTGTGTTTTAGCAACAAAGGTTAACAGCATGGCCTGCCAGAGTTGGCACGTACGGAAGTTTTCATAAATGAATAATACTGAGAGTTTACTTTGTGATACTTATTTCGTGCAGCCTTGATTCTTACCTGCGCTGTAACCAGCGCGTCCAGAGCGTTAGTTGTAGTGCTGCAGTGACTCGTGCCGTGAAGTGCTGCAGTGACTCGTGCCGTGAAGTGCTGCAGTGGCTCGTGCCGTGAAGTGCTGCAGTAAACCTATTTTTTCGTTTACTCCACAATTTTTTTAGGATAAACAAAAACTATTCCTAGGTAATACTGACAGAGAACTACATATCTCACATCACGGAGCTGCATCAGATATGATAGGAGGTGGCGTTGAAGCTCAACTAATTCGACGAAATTCATTGTATTTCCAAAACCAGTAAATCAGTAAAAGCTGTGTGTTGACTTCGTGCTGCCTGGCTGTGTGTTGACTGCGTGCTGCCTGGCTGTGTGTTGCCTGCGTGCTGCCTGGCTGTGTGTTGCCTGCGTGCTGCCTGGCTGTGTTGCCTGACCCCCCCCTGCCGCAGGTGGCGTGCCTCACCCTGGAACACGCGGTCACGGACAAGAAGCAGAAGGCCCCCGCCCTGGCCAGACCCAAGCTGCCCCCTGAGAGGCTCCACTTCAAGAACAGACACACTTTTGACGGTGGGTGTCCCCGCTCGTCCTTGTGCTGGCTGGTCCTGTAATAGTAGTCGGAGTGGTAGGTAGTAGTAGAGAGAGCAGCGCTCCAATGACTCCATGCTGGAATAGTAGGAATGTTCGTTTTTGGGGGTCGGGGAGGGAGGAATACTTCCACGAATAAGAAATACTTCCACGAATAAGAAATACTTCCTATTTGATCCTATTTGTGGGTGTTTGTCGTCTAGGTTGAAATAGTAGAAGCAATGTATTTGTCGTCTAATACTGAAATAATAGAAATACCCGGGTGCCCTCACCGGCAGGTGTGATTACCTGTCTATTGCTTCAGAGGTGGACACATTTCTGACGTCCCAACGCTGTGATGTGTTCTTCATGTAACGCTACAAGTGTGATGTTACTTTTGATTGGAGGTGTCCTCATGAGGGTATTGTGTACTTATCATAAATGCCTTCAATTAACTATAATGTACTTATCATAAATACTTTCATTAACTATGATGTACTTACCATAAATACCTTCAATTAACTATGATGTACTTATCATTAATACCTTCAACTAACTATGATGTACTTATCATTAATACCTTCAATTAACTATAATGTACTTATCATTAATACCTTCAATTAACTATGATGTACTTATCATAAATGCCTTGATTAACTATAATGTACTTATCATAAATACCTTCATTAACTATGATGTACTTATCATTAATACCTTGAATTAACTATAATTTTGGCTCTCTCTTTGCATCGGAAGTGCCGAGCATGAATGGAGGCCTAAAACCTTAGATATAATTACGAGGTACCCTTCACGGGGGCTGCTGAAGGGAGCTGCTCATCAGCGCATCTTGGGGGGCATAACGACCTGCGGAGTACCCTAAGGAAGGATTTTCGAGCTCTTCTCATAACTTCAACTTTGAACTGCATGAGAACTTTGCCTTATAAACTTGAAATGAACCTGAAACTGATAATTAACTCTTAGCTTAAACTGAAACTCATTGTTAGACTAAGGTGTCGATAGTTCATCACTTAATTTGGTGGTATATTATATGAGAAATAGTTCAGTACTATAAGTTGGTAAAGAAAAATATGCGTGCTCTCCTTGTCTTATAAAAGAGGGGTAATGAAGGCTGCCGGAGCTGGCAAGTCCAACGTGTATTCAGGATACCAGCTCGGAAGTAAGGGGCTCTGAACTCTAGGCCTCGCGCTGTCCATTAGTTCCTACTTAACCTCACGCTTCTTGCCCGTGACTCGAATTTCATGCGCACGTCATTAACAAATCTATACGTGACTTACCTACAGACGGGATGTTCGGAGTGAAAAGAAAACGGAAGAGTCGCTATTCTGAAAGTTTCGGGTGTCTCGGTTTGTGGCAGGTACGCTGGAAACGCTCAACAGTCTGTTGGGTCAGTCTGGGGGGACGAGTTTTTCTGGGCTTTGATATTCTTACGGCAAAACTAAAAATTCTTATCCTTGCTCTGTCATATTTTATGGGTGAAGATTTTAGTGATGCGTGCCTTGTGGGCACGCATCACTAGCTTATAATAAAATTGTTCCTCGCTACACAGGCCAGACGCTGGTATCCTGGTTACTGAACAGCATGGGACCAGACCACTACCTCAGACCGTTCCTGACGACCCAGGACCTGCGGCTGCTGTGTTCCTTGTTCTGTTCACACCTCCTGGCAGCCGGAGTGCTAAGGCCGGTGGAGGCAGACCAGACCCCGCCCTCCCTCGACTTTAGGGTGAGAAGATGAGTTCATCTACATTATTAGAACACATGAAACGTTATCAGTTCACCTGCTGTGTACTTCAATTCAGCAAGCCTAATCCATTACCACGTAAGAGCATTACCCCCGACGAGGGTGTTGAGTAAGGGTGTAATGGGGAATGGCGCCGTGGCAACGCGTTCCGCTCACAACGAGGCTGGTAAGGGTTCGATTCTCGGCTGAGCACACGGTTTTTCGCGGAACCACGGAGTGCTTCCCTACGAATATTTACCTTCAGGTTCACGTTTCTCGCATTTCTCACGCGTCAATAGTTATAAGGTATACATTGAAAACCCAACGATATACTCTGTTCGTTAAGTATGTTCGATGTTAATCAAGGTATTAATAGAGTTTCTTCGTGCAGAGTGAGGGCACGTAC
>VOMN01089150.1:0-46787 GCA_014899125.1 Orchestia grillus | reverse complement strand
AGCGTTTACTTTTACCAACTTTTTTTTGGGTCACCCTGTATAATATCGACCAGGCGTACATTAGGACACTTGTAGACTCAATGCCGAACAGAATTTCCATCATTTGTGCTTTAGAAGGTCCTACTTCATATTAGTAGCGGGTGACTAATATTTTGTCCGGGGAACTTACTTGAAGAGCGAGAGACCCCGTAGCTATGTCCCAGGCGAGCACCCCTCCGTCAGCGGCCGTAGCAAACACCTGCAGGTCACTGGGATGCCATCCCACACCTAGGATCTGTAAAATTAATGAGGACAGTGTAATTAGGAATCGTTTATCATTAGCATCTACTTCACTGAATTTTAATGTCAGACGTATAGTCACCTACAGCTCCCTTAACTTTTTCTACATTCAACTTCAACTTGCGTACAAAACTGAAATTAGGCATTGCGAACGTACTCGAAACTAAAACCCAATTGAAAGTATTCAAGAAAATGTGCATACCTTTTGCCTTCACTCCGTTGTTTTTGTCATGACAAAAATAAGTGATGTCTTCTTTCAAACATTATTACAAACAATGGGGAATAACGAGTTTTCGCGACTTAACCTGTTAACGGGTATTGACATATGATGTCGGCGTGGTTGTTGCATTCACACGGTCGCTGTCGATTACACAGACCGTGTGAATGCAACACCGGCCACCTGGGCAGTGACCGTTAACAGGTTAAGTGTAGTGAAATTGTATTCTCAAAACCAGCCCGGCCCGTGGCAATATCATGGTTTATGCAGCTCGCAAAAATACTCCTTGGAACTTGAAGGCTTTGCATATAATTTTCTATTAGGGATTCCCGTTGGTTTATATAAATTTAAAATTAAATTATTTAGAAAGTTTTTATTTTAACGCATTCATTTAATAAGTAGCATTGTTGATGCGGCATACTAGTACAGTCGTACACTAAGCCCGTGGAAACCCCACAGTTTTAGTAACTATAGCAACGTCTCTGGTTGCTGGTATCCGTAAGACATGCGTTTCATGCTCCCTCGCGTTTCTTTTTCTTTATCTCTGGCTGTAAGAACATTCATTTTTTCTCATACTGTCATGTTCCTTCTTTTTTTGTTGGATTCGCTCTTTGTTTCGACTTAGAATGCTGTCTTCCTTCAGCTCTTAAACGCTCTAGTCTACATCTTTGTCTCTTCCGAGACAAAGAGTCTTTCTTGCGTCAGTCACTTGCTCTGCACATGGCACCCTAACTCAAACACTCAGAAAATATTTTTTGTGCATTTGTACTTAAATTTTTTATCTTAGAATGACGAATTAAAAAGTATTTGGAGTTTCTTCATTCTTGCCTTATCCATTGAAATTTTAGTCCACATAAAACAAACAAACTAGTGAAGCTCGGCCAACTTTAATACAAGGGGCGATGACTATTTGAGGACATGTCGTTTTTAGTTCATAACACACTCGAATCATTTGTAATATTATTATGTATCTCAGACAACCACTTTAACTTAAGATGTTAACCCGAAAAATGAAAAGACATGTAGTCATGGTTGAAAAACTGCGACTACGATGGTTTTAGTTGCGAGAAGTGAAGGTCGTCATGCCACCTTAGATTCTTTACAGCGTCTTAGGGTTGGTTAATGCTGGGGGAAACATTGATGAGCTAAGGACGGTTATTAAGCCTTGGTTGGGTAAGGAAAGCATCCAATCGAAGGCCATACATCTTTCAGCAAGACTTGGGCCCTGCTCACAAAACCATAGTAATCCAACATGGGTTATCAGAGAATTTTTACGATCATATGACCTCAAATATGTGTTCCTAACCTTGCCAGATTTAAATACCACAGATTATTAGGTGTGCAGCGTTGTTGAAAGGGAGACTGATCGATAGTCCTTTAGTACCATAGCTTCACCGTAGGCCACCCTTGTCACGGTGATATCCAACACAAATAAGGATCACTTAATTTCAGGTTGTCAATGATTTCAGACTCGCGTAGAAGTAGTCATTGAAGGTAAAGGCGGCTTCATATAATAATTTGATAAACATGTATCATTAAAGAAGTTAGTGCAAATTTATTTAAATACATCAATTTTTTCTTAACAATATCGTTTATTTAACATACTAAATATGCCCTCAAATAGCCCTCGCACCCTGCATAAGTATGTTTTAAGAGTTACGTAAAAAACTCAGTGTCGTTAGATATTTTCGTGGAGTCAATCAAAAATTCCTACTGATAAATAAAATTTTTTTTATATGATGATAGCTTGAAACACAATCAGTTGAAAATCGAATAAATAAATGTAAAGTCGAGATTCAGGCATGAAAAAACACGAACGTGTTTTTCGACTCTCCTCAATGCACGGCATCGCTCTACATCGAATCACTCGAGTGATGTCAGCAGCCAGTTTTTTTGTAAAGTTCTGTTGTGACCACGAGAGAAAAAAAAGCCGCTTGCATGCTTCTGATATTTATTGACTTGAATTATTATTCTGTTAATATAAATGAATGTTTCGACTATACTGTAAAAGTCATTTCAACATCTGAAACAAAATACAAAAACTATTATGCGAAAAAATTATCATATCAAGAGCAGTAAACTTAAGCCAATTGTAATGGGATCGCCCAACTGGGTAACCCTTGTAAAATGATACACACTCTGCTTCGCCAAATGACTTTATTTTACTTTTATTTTCTTGATATAATTTCTTCGCACAATTGTTTTTGTATTTTGTTGCAACTGTTGGAATGACTGTGGTCGAAAATTGCATTTATTTTAGTACAATAATAATTCCAGGCAATAAACATGACCTGCTTGGAAGCTGCTGTGCCCTGCGTTTATAACGTTGACTTGTTCACGGAACACCACGCACACGGAAGTGCTGGGGTGCCCAGTAGAGTTCTGTCAACGTAGTCCGAGTACGAAAGTGTTTTTTATTCCGGCATGACTCCCAATGTCATTTTGTGTTCATATCTACGAAAAACATTTTGTAAGCATAGCACAACTTTAGAGGTGCTTAACTACGGTATTGAGTTGAGCTCTCCAAAAAAGAAGTAACGGGAGTCTACAGAGTGTTTTTCTACAACACAGAAATGTGCGTTTATTCAATATAAATGGAATAATAGTATTTTTGGTAGATTCAAGCGATGCTCTGAAAGCCGTACCTTCTACTTTATTCAAGAATCAATTTTTTATTTGGGATTAGCAACTGGAAACAGTTGTATTAAGAAAGTTGCTAGTCCTACTGGACGTTTATGAAGAAATGAGTAAATACCCGAAGCTTCTGATAGACGTTGCAAGGGCTGCTGGTTAAACTAAATTGGGTGAATTTTTAGCGTGCCTTTCAAAGTACTCATAGTTTAGTAGATTTATCCATTTCTAAGTTCGTACGTTTTAGAAAGCGCTGATTCTCGCTTGCTATCGTTCAATATTCTCACTTTGCCTTCGGATTTATTCTGAGCAACTGTTCACCTTGCCAGCGTGTCCTTTGAGCGAAAGGTGTCTCTTGAGCGCCACGGTGTGTATGACAGTGACCACACTGCCGTCCGCAGCGGCCAGGTACTGTCCGCCGCTGCTGAACTTGCAGCTGGTGCAGCGGCGCAAGCGCACCTCCCAATACAAGCGCAGGGTGTCCATCATCACGTGGTACAGACGCAGGCTATCCGTGAACGTCACCGCCGTGTGCAGGCCTAGAGAAATACGTGCACTTCTATTAACTTCATCATTGCAATGTCTAAATGAAGAGTTAAAAAGTACCACGGTAAGGCTTATAGTAATCTCACCTGCCCTGATATGTCTTATTTTGACATGTCAGAGTATAATGTTGCTAAAGATCTGGAAGATTTTGAAGTAAGCGTTCTTGCACGTCACGAAAATTGAGTGAATACTTCGTATTAATGGCATAATTGGGCTTAAGAACGGTAACCTACTCGATCCTACCATGGGTTTGGGATTACCTGACCATTATGAATAATAGTAATTAAAGTTTTGCATACGCATGCACGGAAACGACTACTGATCGTTGAATTTCATGATCGGCATTTCCTAATACATATTTTGAAATGGTGATTACTAGTGAACTTCTTTGCTAATGAACGTATTTCAACTACTTAAAAGAGTAAGAGCAAGAATAATTGAGGCGGAAAATTTCAAGTTGAATATATTAATTAGTCTGACTTGACTCCCAATGTTATTCTGTGTTCATATCTATTCAACCATAATTAGCAATTATTTCCATATCTCAATTAGATGTGAAAATGCCCACATCTGCGTTGATGATGTTTTTCTTCGCACACTCGAGAGTTTCGAAAACCTGAGCATCCTCTGCAGGAGCGATTTTGTGTACAGCAGTACGTGAACTTCTGAGGCTTCCCACCTATTAATTTATTCAAAATATCATGACAAATAACATGTCTTGGAAAATGATGCGATAGCATTCAACTACGCAATTAAAATTAAAATTACTGAATAATAAATATGTCTCCCCAAATACTCAAGGTAGTGCAGGTAGCTGAGAATGAAGTGACGTTAGTTGTGAAAGGGGGCTGACACTTTAGATAGATCATTTAATAACCATTGAATGTTACGCACGCGTGAAACCAGACCAAATGCACAACAACAGTCAATAAAACCACAATTCACGGTCGAAATTGTCTACAGATAGTAATGACGTAGGTACTGAGAATTGGCATCCAAATTTGGTACACGGTGCTGTGGGAATGCATATTGAAGGCGCTCTCATCCACGCCCCAAACGTATTCGTCCAAATGGTTGACGTCTGAGGAGTTGGGAGAAGACATCAGAGAAGAACCAGAGCATTCTCGTTTGCTGCTCCAAATGTCTCAGCCTACTTGACCCTGCAATGGTAAACCTAAACCTAAGGTTACGTGAAGGAGAGACTCTTGGTCTAAGTCTGCAGGGAAAAATGGAAAAACTAATTACGGGTAAAGGGGTAACCGAGCTTACCATTCCAGGGGTAAGAGGAGCTTGGCTCGGTCACCCTGTACTCCTAGGTTCTTTTGTGTTTTGACTGGCTTTACGATATCACATACAAATTGATACGGTGGATGTCGTGACACCACTCGTCGCGTGGTGACCTTGCCAACCTACACTCGTCGGGTGGTGGCCTTGCCAACCTACCCTCGTCGGGTGGTGGCCTTGCCAACCTACCCTCGTCGGGTGGTGGCCTAGCCAACCCACACTCTCAGCTGGGTGGCCCCATGGACTTCCCAGAGTCCTTATGGGTCGCTGGTTGGACCGAATCGAAGAATCAGGGTGCGTCACTCACAATGTGTGTTCTCAAATACTTGCCGCACCCAGTACATGTATTAAAGAGAATATTGAGAGTATTTTATTGCACCGAATTTTTTTTAAATACGAGGTGGAATGTTATATATGAAAAGCCTATTATTTCACAATTTTATAACATTGTTTTAATGGACAAGCACAAGTTTACAAGTTACGGCTCAAGGTCCCAAAACACTTATAAACAGGATAATGCAATTTAGTCGTTGTAAAAAATATAAATTCGAAGACAAACGACGCAGTATTCGATACAATCAACCCCTTAGAAATGAGTGGCGTAGCAAATCTCCTCTCACCAGTAGGATGGAGTGCAACACAGTAGAGGTCTTCCTTGAAAGTGTGTTGCAGGAGGAGCAGGTGCTCTAGGTAGTCCCAGAGGAGAAAGCATCTGTCACGCCCCACCGTCGCACAAAACGGTTTCCAGAAGCAAACGTCAGCGGATACGACTGCGCTGCTGTGGTGCTGCGTATGCAGGGGCCTGAACACTGGAGACGCCACCTGGGTACACGTACAATTATCTATTACAAGTTGAAGAAGATCTTCATGCTTTATATTTTCATGTGTTTCTGATACAAAACTTTCACAGGAGCTAGCCACTTATGAGTGAAATGAGGTAATAGGAGGGAAATCTTATGCTGTAATATCCATAAAAAGTTCACAGTCCTGAAGGTAGCTTTTCGGTGGAGAGGTGAGGTCCCGCAGACGAATGGAGTTCTCATTTTTCGAGTTCCTCGTTCTAATAACTAGTCTTGAGAAAGCATTCGGTTTCTCACGCACTTCAGTATGAAACAGAGCAGAAACACTAAGCATTTCAACATAAGACTACCCTGAAATACTGAGCACATCAACATAGAACAATGAAACGCTGATAAAAACATCAGGACGCTTCGGTGTGAGCTTAGGGGGCAGAGTGAGATCATAGCATCTTTAGCCGCAAGGGTTCATATTAGGAATTCAGAAAGCATTTTTCAAAGCTAATTATTTCAACAATTTTTTATAATCCCTAATTCGTAAGTTCACTGTATCGAATTCTAACAAATTGACAGCCCGTAAAGAACCTTTATTATTCCAACACGTTTTACCGTTGGGTTTTAAATGCCTTACAACTACTGGTGCGGTGGGGGATGTGAGGAATGTGTGGTTTAAACTTCCTTTCCCAAGGGAAGTACTCCGTGGTCACGTGAAAAGCCCCAACCACCTGAGCCGAGGCTCGAACCCTTGTCCTTTCGGCTGTGAGGCCATCACGTTCACCACTGCACCATGGAGCCCACAAAGTATAGGTCCATGAATGACTACTCCATTCTTTTCAAGGGACCTCATTGTATTGATGTAGGGTGTTCCTAATTTCAGCCTAGTTGTAATATCAATTTTTCAACGAGCGATAAGGTTTCAAATTCTAATGGCTAGAACCGCACATGCACGGTTGCATAACTTACCTGCTTCACCTTAAAAAAGCACGTTTTTTAAATTTAAATGAGTCAAACTGTTTTGACAGTGATTATACCCCTGAAATTCAAACCTGCCTGACTGTCCTCGAGCGAAGGTATGGCGTTGGTGAAGATCTGCCCCGTGTGGGTGGCCAGCACGAAGGAGGAGCCGGAGGGGTCGGCGGTGAGACTCGTGACGGTGTGCTGGCCGCGTCCGCTCACCAGCGACGCCGGGCTCGGGGCGCACACCAACAGCCGGTGACGCTGGGGGATCATTGTGTTCATATTGGAGACTCGGTAAAAGTGTACTCTGGGTCGCGGGCAAAGTATGTTGGTGAGGCTACGCTGAAATTAGATTTTCCTATGTATCGTACCTGTCATTAGGGCAGATTTGAGTTCAAACCTCAACAAGCTTAAAAGCTAAACATTTCAAATACTGCATGGGAGGTATATGATCAGTCGTACGTGGTCCTGATGCGAATGCTTGCCAATGTCCATCAGGTCATTAGATACTCAATTCTTTAAATGCAAATGTTTTCGTTGAGTGCTGTAACAAATTGACCATTGATTTCAGCAAAAAGTTCAAGCAGGGCATAGCACCATAGTAAGCCTTAGTATTTCCACTGCAAATCAAAAGGTACGTGATGGTAGGAAAGCTTCTTTAGAGAAGAAAGAGAATCTTAGATTAATTTACTTAAAAGTTTAACATTATCAGCTTCATTATCATTTAATAGCCTCGTAAAAGTTTATTACCATTCAACACAGTGATGATGAAAGTTTTTGTTGTAATAATGTGATTTAAATTCTGTATTGAATAATTTGTACATCCCAGCATTTGGGAAAGTTGACGGGAGCGTTGCATTGGACCCAGCATTGGACTGATCATGAAAAATTGGGCACTTTTTCGTTGGATGCAAAGTTGTCGAGGGTTCATAGTGAACTTCGAAGTAGCGTGCTACATGAACAATAACAAAACATCCATTGCACCAGTGATCTAATGAAAACAGGAACAGAATAAAAACAAAAGATATTCAGAATGAGTTGTTAGTGAACTTTCGTTATTAGGTGTTGACTAGTTACAGTATTGTCGACAACATCTCTCGCTTTGTCTGATCAGATTATTGCATGCCAGCGTCGGTGAGAGGGAAGCATGTTTCACTACGACGGTTACAGCATAGTGCTGCGAGCTCTGCACCAATGCTTAGTGTTAATAGCTGAAGCATTACGAGCCAATTATGAGCTACTTGACTGCAGTAACCCGCCACATAAATGTAATGCTAACATCACTGCTGTGCTCTCTAGCAGTAATGGTAAAAAAATTATGGCGTGATAGTAAGCACTTTTTCTAGTGCAGGTCTAATTGCAGAAATGTATAGTTTTGCCGAGTTACATCGCGTGGTCTTTGCTGAACAGAAAGAGCGGTAATTACTTTATCTGCTCACTAGCCGAGTTTGAATAGAATAGTTGTAATAAGAATCACCTGTAAATAGAACTCGTGGATGTTATCACTCTTTTGGAAAAGAAAGATCTTGTCAGGTCCACATGCGCACGCGAAGCTGCCGTTGAACATTGCAAAGCAGGTGACGCGGCGGTGGCGAGGGGCGCTGCCCCCCAATTCGTCTGCTGCAGGGTGGCCCTCTTGGGACCCACGGTCATTTTTTGAGAGGGAACGGGTTGGGCCATTCCTTTCGGCCTTTCTGGTTAGGTCAAAGATATGAATTATTGTTGCTGTACGTTTCACTGAAATCACATTCATCAGTGGCATATGCAATCAAGGCACATTCAACCTTTGGGCACCCGTATACCGTGATTAACCGAGGAAATAACGCCCGTGAATGGTGCTACCAGGAAATTTTGAAACACATTTGTAATAAAACTTTACAAAGCATTTTTCAGATTGAATAGTATTGAAGGTTAATGTATTTTGTTGGCCTACCTACCCAACCGGATATTACTAACATACAATTTTGAAACATTAAGAATACTCAGTCCTGTTTAAAATTTTCCCGTGGTCAACAAGACGATAAGATAATTTTTTCCAGGCTGCGTTGGTTTCTTCCAAAAATATTGTGAGCTGGAAAATTGGCAGTAAAAATTTAAATATCAGTAATTTCTACATTTAAAAAAGATAACTTATTAAAAAGAACACAAGACGGAAAAATATTCTTACAATTCTCAGTTTCTTGTTCGGTAATGGATAAAACCATTCAAACGATTTAAATATTTCCCTTGTGTTTTCTGAATCCGCTGTTAGGGAAAAGGTACGAAGTTATTGGGTCTTCGTGAACTACCCATAGTCATACAAAAAATGCGAAAAAAGTACTTCTAGTACAGCCATGGGAATGTTCAGCATGATCTACTATAATTAGCAAGACGGCGTTGCGTGCTTTAGTGAGCTCCGCTGCCGGAGGTGGAACCATCCTAGAGGCTTAAAGCGAACCGTGCATGCATGCCGTTAGCAGTTTGCTAACGAGTACCATAGACTGGGGCCCTAGACTGGGGTCCTAGACTGGGGTCCTAGACTGGGGTCCTAGACTGGGGTCCTAGACTAGGGTCCTAGACTAGGGTCTAGGATTGAGACGGGAGTTAGTTCATGTGGGTACTTGGCAGTTTAAAGATTTTTTACAACTAAGTTCAAAGTTTAGAGGCAGACCGCTGTTATCACGAAAGTGAAAAGAAAAAGGAATTGAAACATGATACGTAGTCTGAGGAATCATCGTCGATTTGCTTCGTAAACGGCAACGTGTAAAAATCCGAGAGAAGCTATGATCCTCATTCGCAAGCGTCTAACCATCGATCGTGAGGTTAGTTCCACGTTGATTGAGAGGGCTTTATCAGAGTACTCAATTGGACCTGCTGTTACTTCAGCATGTCGTACCAAATACTGCAACATTGAATGATTCTAATATGACTGAGCAGACCTTCCCGTAAGAAAAATTAAGCGTGAAGGCAATCAGACTGTTTTCAAGTTTCTGGCCCGGGCCAGCACAATTGCCACACCTGAACAAAACTGAATTACTATGAAGAAGTAATTCAGGTTGAGAACTGGTCTTCAACCTCTACCACAGCTGATGATGTAGTTTGATATTTAAGTAGAAGAGTGAGTCATTATTAAATTTAAATCATACGTATTTAACAAATCCACTCCTCGTGAAATGGATACTCAGAAACAGGAAATAATGACCCAAAATCACCTTAATACTAAGTTTATGTCCGATGTTCATCAGGTGTCGTTAAACTCTTTGATATAAAATTATGATCAGTAACCCTAAAAACCGTCTCGGTAACTTTAAAGCTATGTCTAGAACACTCACCCCGTCTTGTTAGAAGGATCTTCAATTACAATCGTAGTTTTGAGCTCGCCTTCCTCCATCAGTAGAACTGTGCCGTCTTCCGTGCCCACAAGCAGCGTGTAATGGTCTGCCCACACCTGAAATTTTAAGATTTAGTCACAAATCATTCGCTTTCAATTCTCAATGATACGATCCCGTAATCAGGTGGCAAATTTTAAGAGTTTCTACTAGGCCACTCGGCCACAATGCGTTAAAGGACCATCTTCATCGGCTCATCCTCGTTTGAATGGAGTAAAATAAGCATCTGAAACATCAAAATCGTGAAAGTATTCAAAAGCAAATACAATCGAAAAAGTAAAGAAAGGATTTTCCAGCCAAAGTTGTAATTTTCTCCCGCAGTCGTTTTTCGAACAGCGAAAGGTTGCATATTAATCTTCTTTGTTTTACAGTAGATATATTCTACAATATCTCTCTAAATCAAGAAGTGGCCCAACACTACGGTGTTGCACAGAACGCTTCAATATCTCCACACACTAGCAGGCATCATGCGTGCAGTTATGCTTTATCGCTTGCACCTCTCTACCATTCTGAGACTGACTCCCATTCGCTCGCAAGGCAAATTAGTTTGAATATTAATTTTCCTGATAGTCAATAGCTATTCTTCTATATCTCCATGATTTTAAACGTATCATGCGCATATGTGCACTTACCTCTTATTTCTGGATCTGACACCACACCGCCCATGACACCTTTATTTTTCCTTCTGTGTGATGTTTATAACATACGTAGAAGTTCTAGGGGTACATCATACCGTACATGCCCATGAAAAAGTTTGCGTAAAACATTGTAACTACAAACTAAGTAAGACGTAGGGATAACAAAACACAACACAGTCTAAATACGTCTATTTCCTGCAAGAGACTACTTCAGTGTATCGGGGTAAATTAGCGCTGGGTATACATGTACCTGTACTGAATACTCATAGGAATATACGTGCACGTGCTCACCAAACTGCTACACATGTGCTGGAGCCCGGCCTGGTAACCGTAAGATTTTAGGAGCTTGTCGTGCAGCTTAAGGAAGCGCAGGGCTTTCCTGCCCACTACTGCCAGCACACCAGGGTCTTCTGGGTGGAAGGCAATGCTGGACACCGACAGAAGGCCCGGGGAGTCCCCCAGGCGGAAGATGGACAATACCTGCCACGGAGATACAGGCAGTCTTCGATATTCGAATACGTCGAACTTGAATTAAGACAATTTGATTTGTGTTCAAAATTTTTAACTCCAGATATTCGATGGTTGTACTTTTGACTCAAAAACGCTACCTGTATGTCTTGTTCACCCTTGTGGCTGGGAGTTAACATTACAGGACCGAAAATACAAGTAGTCAAAAGCATCATTAAATAGTTCGAAGTTTGTTTGAAGAGTAGACCAGTCAACGCAGGTACTCTTGGAATTGGTATTTTAGAGGTATATGTGTATGAAAGGAAAAGTGATTCAAGTTATAAAGAGAGACTGAAAAGTAAAACGTACGTCATGGATTGTGGGTAGTAGGACTAATATGTGGAGCAAATTCGTTATCAAACTCGTGATCGTGAGCGATAGTGTGATTGTAAAACTATTGCAATATTAGATAGAGGCCAGACATAACTAATAGTCAATAACCATAGGCGTAATGGAAATAAAAAAAGTTAAGTTTTCAAAGACGGCATGGTCACAACAATAGCTTTAAGCCTTCAGCCAATAGAACAAGTGAAAACTCCATTTTCTGATTTAGAACAAATCTGAAGTTTATCTCTCTACTAATTAAAACTCCGTAAATAAAATCAGTTGCCGGGCAAAATAACCATTCAGTTTTCCAAAATTTGAAGAAAATTTATAATACTTTGGAGATTTCATATGCCTTCGAACTCGAAAAAATTATGGCTGCTCGGCGCACCATTTTAATTCAAATTAACCAATTTCAATTTCACGTATGGTTAACTTTTTCCATTTTTCTTAGGTTCTATTTACAGAGGTATGCAGAGTGGATAGCGGTATTTTTCAGAAGTAAAGTAAATCAGCTAAAATGATATCAGAATGAACCGCTTCACAGTGCTCTACTCTTCCTTCCTACTTCAATGCCTATACTTCAACATGAATTTAGCTACCACATACAAAATGCTCATAAGTTGGCTGTAGGTCACTCGTCTCATTTTAAAACTTTTCTCACCTTACTTTTTTCGATGAGGAAGAGCACCAAGGTGTAGTCAGGGCCACCACCCTGCACTCCGACGACCTTCTCATCAGCACTGAAGGAAGCCGACACGTACTCGTGACTCGCCACATCCCCGCAGACGAGGCTGCGCACCCTCCTCATTGGGTGCGTTTTGAGGTCGTAAATGCTGACGGAGGGAAGCTCTCCCTCCGTCCTGATGTAGTCACCACTGGGATCTTGCGCCGCCCCCGCCAGGCACACCGCCAGGAACTGCCTGTTGTCAGCGAGCGACGTAAATGGTCCGTGTTAATGTTGGTAGAAACATGAGACTCAATACTAAGGGAATAATTAAATTAATCGTTGAGCAACAGCACTCTCCTTAAAGAGGCAGTTCAGGAAATGCGTCAGTCATCTTACAATTCAGAGATTCTGGGTCGAGACGAATTTTGGTTTGCGGAAGTGTTCTCCAAGAAGGTTAAATGTTGTACGTTTGTTCAATAACCACAACTTTTCGCATGCGAAGAAAAGCCAGTGGTGAACAAGAAAATGTTGAGCCCATATGTCGGAGCAGTGGGTGTGACAAAGATTACAAAGCTCAATAACAGTAAACGCCTAAACAACACAGATTACGCGATGGTTTGAGTCATTTTTATCTACCTTTTCTTTGAGATAAGGAAGGAGATAATAAGTGAGCGATTTGCACAATAAGCATTATATGACTGCTTTGTGGTAAGTTGAACGTTTTGACCACAATTCTCCACACAGGTAAAATTTTGGGTCGACAAATATCTCGGTTGTAAATTTAAAAATAAAGGATTTTGTTTTAACGAATTTGGTTGTCCTATCAGTTTTCCTTCTAATATAAATAGCATATAAGAAAAATGAATGCAAACTTCATGAAAACTTAAAAATTATTCATATGTGTTACTGCTTTGCGTAAGTTAGGTTAGGTGATCGCATGTACCATACATGGCGCACGATACGGTAAAAGTGTCAAGATTATGCAGAGTTTTCTTCAAATTCATGTGAATAAGCACAGTGCAATTTTGTTTAACTGCACTCAGAGGAGAGCATGACGGAGTTCATATTTAAGTTAGGTTGGCATTCCGCTACAGACGGTGAAATGAGAGCCAGAAGAAAAAACAACTACAGACACTTTGTATAATGTCAATTCTCATACCAGAGAACAATCGCCCATTCCTTCACGACCTACACATTGATTATATCAAACTTCATAGTAAGGTACAATAATTTTCAAAGCTAAATACATACGAAACACTTTAATTATAATGGGACTAGGGACTAACCTAATTCTTTACAAACATGCTAAGTTAGGTTAAACCAGTCTGTGCGATTGTCGTCAACTTGAAGTGTAATTTTAAGCTCGTCATTAGAGAGTAACATGTTAAATTTGTGTAAAGTGGTCGAAGCTGCTCATATTTCTCCATGAAGTCGTTTCGGACATGGCAAAATTAGAACACATTGAATGGCGCTAAATTAGGAGCTCTCTGTCAAGTTAGTCAGGGACTAGATTTACACAGGTGATGGCCGATATAATTCAAATGGTCCAGATTTATAGCTGACGTTCTTTGGTCAACAGACTTAAAACAGTCTATCTTCCTAGATTGAACCCATAAATGGATTTCCAGTTATGCTCTCCATTTTGAGAATATTCTTGCCGTGCATCTTCTGGAATCCCAAAATCTTAAAAAACGTGCTGCAAGTAGAGCTGCTTTTTTCTCTTTAGCTGACACGATTATCCACTATGAACGTTTAATCTATGAATCATAATCTACTATTTATTTTAGGAAACAATAAAACTTCATCAAAACTGTCGACTGCAAAAACATGTTTGTATCTCTTTGACTAACTCCTAGAGAATGTTACAAGCAATGATGCACAGTCGGTTGAGAAGGAATGGTCGTTCAAAAAACGATCTGTACTAGAAAATCGTTTGCTCTCAGAGCTACAGTATAATTTAATATTGACACGTTCGTCTTGAATTCGGTAACCTGTGCACCAATTAACCACCGTTGCGTACTGGGTTGCCTGTGTACTTACAGTCGTTTTATTTGCGTTTACAGAAAACGCTCACATTTGAATTATTGAAATTAAAAATACCATTAATCTGACTATAGATAGAGCAAAATTAATGAAAGCATGTCTAACTTCGAAACACAAAAGTGTCGCCGAATTCAAATTCAGCGTCCATTATGGAACAGCCTAACTATAAGCCTTCACGCAGGAGCGTGTTCATGACGAAGAAACTTTGATCGGTTCCTCAAGAAAATAACGACCGACTCCAAAAAGCACTCAAAGATTAACTGCTCTAGGCACCGGATACATGTAACGATTGCAAAAAAAAAGCCGCGTTGTGCTTCGACTGATTTACTCGGGATGGCCTTTGCGACAGATAAAAACTTACTAGAACCGTATGGGTACGCAAAGATCACTGGTACCATGGTTCAAAATTACATTCTAATGAATTCCTAGTCATTACTGCGTATCTAAAATAACTGGTCGAACCTTCTGACTGACACAGCCATGGCGGTCGGAGGGTCTGGCCTTTGTAGAACGGTAACTTTCTGTCGATGGGTCTCTGTGTCGTGTGACACCAGAAACGCTCCCGCCGGGTACAGCACAGTTTTTGTGTCCAGGTGGACTATCGCACCCCGGACTTCCTTCCTCAAGCCGAAAACGTGCGATGCAGTCACTTCTACCTCTCCAGCGGCCCCTGATGCTCCCTCTGAGGACGCTTGGCTTTCTTCACCCCGAGTTGTCATGTTTTCGAGGAACAGAAATCTTCGAATACAAGTTTTATGAAAAGCTTTTCGTAGCTTGATAGTATTTACAGGTAGGATATCTGGAAGTCTGGCATAAAGTTTTGCACAATGAAACACAATTCTGGCACGCCGTTGAGGTAATGGGGAAGTGTGGTTGCTTTGCGTACGCGGTAAAGGACAATTCAGTATTTAATGTTTAGTAATGCAATGTTAACTATCCGGGTATAATTTGTTGGAGAGGAAATTCGTCGTACAGGCTCGGTCACAGAACGGCCGTCGACCTTCGGAACTGCACTGGAACTGGGCTGGTTGTTGTCATGACAACTGCCTGCGCGCGGTTCATAAGGTAACACAAATCTATTCCGGAACTGAGGCTTTGAATAAAATATTCCGATCAAGTAATTAACGGCTGTGTGAAATTATGTGAGTAGGATATTGACTTGAATTCAATATTTAGCTCGAAATATGTTGAAATTGTAAAAGCTTTTATACTTTTTCAATAAAATTTTGTCAGCGCATACCTTCACAGGTACGGGACATTGAATACTTTGACTGTGATTCTCCACTCAGGAAAAATTTCATTTCGATAAATATCTCCGCTGTGAATTTAAAATTCAAGGATTTTGCTTTCAGAAATTTAGTGGTCCTAGTAATCTTCCATAGATTATAAACTAGTATGTTCGAGGAACGAACTTAAATTTCCTGAAAATTTAAAAGTTTGTAGTCGAACAGCTTACTGTTTTGGTTAGGCTTAGGTTAACACGTTGACTCTGATTCTCCAAACAGGTAAAATGTCATGTCGACAAATATCTCTACTGTGAATTTAAAAATGAAGAATTTTGGTTTCACAAGTTTGGTTACTCTATTAATTTTCTTTCTAATCAGAAGTAGTTTATTCGATTGATGAGCACAAGTTTAAAGAAAATTTGAAAATTTGTATTCATACGTGATAGTGCTTTGGTTACATTAGGTTAGGTTAAATGATCGCGTGTACCTTCTATACATCCGTTACGCATGTAACTGTGAAGCGGTGCAGAACTAGGCACGATTGCTGTTTATAACTGTACACAATATTTTAGTAAAGAAGGATACTGAGCGTAGAGAGAAAGCCAATTCGACATTCAGACTGCACATGCTTCGGACGCTGTGTATCATAAAGATGCTATTTTCAGGATCTAAAGTACAAACACCTGGACAATGAATAAACAAATGAAAAAGTTTTTCCATCACAGTTGTTAATTTTTCTACAGTCTCACATAGCCCCAAAATCTACAGGAAGTTCAACAGAGACATCACTGCTGTGCAAAGCGATGGAAAGTTATCATCTCAAGAGACGCAGATAGGACTCTAAATCCTGCGCATTTGGGACGTTCAGAGGACGATTGTGGCCATAAAGAACATTGCCAAGGCACTCTAGTTTCCGATAAGTTCAATCAGCTCCTTAACAAAAAAATAAACAGAAAGGAACCGAATAGAACGATTTCCATAGACTTATCATTTGTTCACATTATCCTGTTACGTTCGTATTTTTTGTCCACTCGAAAGCAATGTTTTTTAGAACATCAGTGTGAAATTTACCCAATGATCAGCTCTTGTTGAGCGAAATTTACAAGAAACTCTAAACTGATTAGATATACTATACGACTGTCTTGCTCGTAATATCGCCACCATGCAAGTTAACATCAGCACCGCCATCCAGGCAGCCAAGTGCATTAAAAATTTGTACGCAACTTCCCTGCCACGTATATCAGTTTCTACAAGCGTTTCAAACAGGCGACTTGGTTTTAAGGTTTTACGGAATAAAAATTACTGGAACTAACTTTTCCGTAATTATGTGATTTAGGTCAATAAATATCACCTAAATTTCGAAGGTGCCAAATTTTGCACCAACTAAAACATTACAACTGATACAAAGAAACCCCAAAATATTATTTATTATACATCATTATTAAAATTTTAGTGTATTTTGAATTGTGCTACATACAGGTGACACGATGCCTTGCACAGTTAACTTGCTGCAAGAGACATATACTTCAGTGCGAAACAAATCAGTCGACGTTTTACAAGATATAGGATTATTCACAATCCGTACGCCAGCAGAGTCGATTTGCAATCAGTGGAAGAGCTGGTGAGCTTAAATTTGTATCACGCACCAGCGCTACTCAAAGCCAGGATATGAAAAAAGGTCGAGATTGGTCGAGGTTATTCAGCTGAAATTGATCACCTGACTCTGTACTAAGACAGGAGTTAGTTATGTGCGTAGCATCTTTATTATCGCCCAATTAAAGAATCATAAATGCGAAATGCACACACTGCGTAGTCATCAAATTCGATGCATTCGACCTAACGCGTCAATTCTCGTTCTTCCTAATGTGCAATTTCGCCACGTGTCCTTGGACAGTTTCTCTTCAGTTTTCAAATTCTGAGACTTATGCACTCGTCTTAACTTATCTCTTGGAGCGTGAAACTTCAGCTGTACAGCAACCCGCTCGATTGAGACATATTGAACGCCGTAGTTATGCAGTGTTTCGTATAGTAAAAAGTTGCATCATAATCATTCTCTTCATTTCACAGAGTGAGTTAGGGGTATTTCAAAGCAAGTGCAGGCGTTAAGTCTAATTGAGAAGATAGTTAAAAAATGACTTCTAAGTTCATCAAATACAGATACACCAACAGAGAATAAAATGCAGTAAAATTCAAACATATTTATAAATTCAGTTACTGGTTCGTGTGACAATGAATAGTATCATTAATAACTGCTATTCTGCAAGATCTGAATAATTTTCAGAATACTCACATAGAGTAATGAGAAATTAAACATTCGCATAACATTTAAGCGGAAGAGAATAATTATTGGGAAATTCATCAAATAGTAATTAAAAAAACGGAGCATTGAGAGTGTTTTGATAAGATTAAAGATTGTATGAAAAATTTCTTGTCGAGTCTATAAAAAGGAAAAGAGAAATTTAAGCAGTATTTTTGAGTCAATTTATTATAATATTCAATATTTAAGTAAAATTTCATATATTTCAAAATGTTTTCCTATAATAAATACAATTAATTGTCATATTACAATAATAGTACACAATTATTTCTAGAGAAGAGTGTCACTAAATACATCCAGCCACGGCCTACCATTTCTGAAATGACTGAGGAGCACGTTTTCTTGTGCATAAACTGAACTAAAAAGTAGTTTTATACATATTGTCTACTTCATATATGTTTCAATTAGTTGAAAATAATAGCGAAACAATTGTCGAAAATAATTTTTGTTGACTAAAGTATAATTTGCCATGTGCTATACACTCAGTAAATCTTTAAACAAATTGAAAAAAACTTGGATATAGTAAAATGATTTGTGTGTGTACAATATGAGAGAGTTTTAATTAATGCAACAAAAGTTTAATTCAACTAGAGCGGAGAGCTTAGAAGGTTTGGATTTGAAAATTGTATTAATTCCTTTAGTTCAAAACTTTTACTTTTACTTTTCATTTTGAAAATAGCATATTCGAAGAAAAAAAAGAGTTGATGGATTGGAATAAACTCAATCGCCTGCATTAAGGGTCTATAGGACATTATAACCTTGTTCCATTTTGTGTGCGAGGGGAAGACAATGATTGCATTGGTATTTATGACGAGTGCAATACAGAGATCACTGGAACTTTTCCAGCACGCCAAATGAGCTCGAGTCTATGTACAGAAAATAAATATTTTTGTCCATTTTTTAAATGGTTACATTTTTCGGACATCAATCTTCCCAGTGAGTGATTATTTGTTGAAAATATATGTTCAGTTACCTTCACACCGTGCAGTCAAATGTTCCGATTTGAAACCGAGCGTTCTGAGCTCAATGACACTGTCGTCAAAATTGGTTCGCGTTATTCCTGGGTCGAGTCTCTGTGCTGTTCAGTAAAATTTGTTATAGCGGAAATTTAAAAATTAACATTCAATTCAAGAATTGCAATTGCACAATCGACTGTACGTTGTCGAGTGTTCATATTTCTAAATTATCATGAGCGGTGAGTCCCACGTAATCATTCACATATTCATGCCAGTTTTTATTCTTTGAGGAACATTGGAAGTAAGCAGGCTCTGACCTTAATCTTAAACTTAATCTTGATACAAGGCCTGACGTCTGTCGTGGTTTTCATTACGGCATGTGAAGCCTCTCTTGGAATGACACACCGTCCATGCAGATTGGATCCTCTTGCACTGTTACCTCTGAGCCAGCCTCGCCAAAAAAATATTCATAGCATTACTCTGCGTTGTATCCTGCAATTTCCAACCAATAATGGGTGTCACTACAAATCACGTTACTGCACGCACTCCAAAATTTACAATTGCGGGCCCAGTGATCCAATTTTAGGTACATGTACTCCAGAAATGTATTTATTGAATAGTATTCGGTAGTAAAATCTTTCAAGCTATTTTACGATGGTGTCACTCCCGTGAAAGAATAATTCACACTATTCCTTCACCTACCTTGGCACACGCTGGATGCTCATTTTGTGAACTAGACACACAAGAGAATAACATTATGTTCACGGATGCGTTTTCTTCTTTTTTGTATCCGATTAAGCATCAGTATGATTCATGAACATGATTCCTTATGTCTCCATACCCGACAATTTAACGGCTAGTCAGCCTCCCTCGCTTGAAGGTATAAATTTTGTTTATGAGTCTCGCCTATTTGACGTTTGTAGGAGTAGCATTCAAGTCTCCTTTTGTACTAATATTACGTATATCAATAAACAAAGCAATTCATGCTGGAATCAATGTTCCAATTTTCGTTAGTTTTAACTTTCTTATCGATGGTATTGAGTCTTCTTCGCGCGGGGAGAATTCTAAGGTATAATACTTCTTGAAATAAATCTCGTAAATTGCTTCAGTGAATTTCAAGTTCAAACTGCTAAATTTCGTTGCTATTTCTGCAGTACAAGCAGAGTAAACTTGATCCTAAGGCTGGGTGAGGGACGTTAAACTTCCGCGTTATCTGTTGAGATTTCAGCGTTCGTGTTCGTTGCTTGAAGTTTCCGTTTTGCGGACGCCAAATGCTGCTCTGGAAACCTCAGCTGCTCGACTCTCTTGACTCGCGTCAGAGCTTCGCTGCACACCAGCAGCAGCAGCGCTGACCCCAAGCAAAATGGCACCGTGAACACCGGCAAATTGTTCTGTAAAATTACGATTGTGTCAGCATAAACCGAAACTCAATTCCGACCTGAGGGATATTTAAATAATAATATGTGAACGAGGCATCATTATTTACTGAAACATGAAATACTATTAGTCTTAGTTTAACAAAAATTAAAGCATGGTATCATGAAGCGGTACAAGTTCTTATCGGGAACACTTGAATTTTAGTTCATATTTTATATATTAGTTAGCAAACCTATATGACGTCTTAAAAAAAAAGATGTAGCATTAATAGTTCTTTCGGAAGAAGCATTTCAACTGTAGCCATAAAACGAGACAGGAATGTGAATCATGCTGCTTTACAATCAGATTGAAATCATATTACCTAGCAGAATCTTATCCTTTGTAAGAAATTACGTAAGTCCTGTATTTCATTCTATTTATCTAATTTTGTAGTGAAATACCGTTAATTTAAGCAGTTATTTCAGTTATAAAAAGATATAATTGTTACGTACGTTAATATTTAAGGCGTATTAAAGGGTGAGCTCAGCCTTCAACGTGTACCTAGTGCATTAAACTGAAACAAAATATGTTCCTGGCTTAACCAGCTACCTTCACATCTGAAACTCACCCATTTTTTTGGAAACTGAGCGATCTGTGCGGTTCACAGGAACGATCAATAGGCAGCAGTAAAATGTTTTCAGTCTGATCCAGAAGGAAACGGTTACCTTCTAGCAAACTAAAAATTCTTAGCAGACAGAGAACCTCAGTCACTCACGGCAGCAAAGGCAGGAGTGAGGGCTGCCTGCATTAGGGTACAGGACACCGCATTAAATAAAGCCAGTAGGGCCGAGCGCCACGATGGCTCCAAAAAGAAGATGGCGCACCCTGCTCCTAGAAATCCGTTGTAGCCCCAGACTCCCGCGGCGATTGCTGGGTGCTGGGAGCTGCTGCTTATCAACAGTCCTGTCAAGTAGAACAAACATCGAGAGATTGCTCCAAGCCTACAACTTTAAGCCTGTACGAATGGGACTAAAGCCCAGTGGTAAGGAGAGAACAGAAACTAATAAATACCGATTTTTGCTAGCATTTGGCGGATGAACGATGCTGAAAAATCTGTCTGGTAATATTAGTGCAGTGATTTAGTGAAAAATTGCTTTTGAGCGATGGAGAAACGAGGAATATTAGAACGTCACGTCCGTCCTATTCTAAAATTGAATTTTTTTCTGTCGAACACCTAGCCTGATTATATACGTATTCAGGTTCTGAGCATTAAATATAAATAAAAACCATATATGTAAAAATACAAGACGAAAAAGAACATAGTTCTATCTAATTAAAATGAAACATCTTTAAATCACGTCAGAATATAAACGATTCACTCCGGGAAAATTCTTTTTGTGAAATTTGATCACTATGTTGCAACAGTCATCGGTTTTCATCACATAAAAAATATTCCAACAAGATAAATAAGAATATTAATTAAAACAAACACCCAAGACGAATGCATTGAACAGAAGTTGTTAACGTAACGCTTTTATCAGGATAAAAGAAAATATCAGGCACCCAAATTTTCCACATATCAGAGTTTAAATTTTGATTTTACTATTGGAAGCAAACGATGTTTTCGCATTAATTCCAAATAAATACAGGCACGTTGTTTTGTAGATCAAAGTCCTCCGTGGCTACACCTCAATTTGGGTACCATGCAGACGAGAGACTGGATTAGCAGGCCTTTAACGTAGCATGGATACTTATGAATATAAAAGGATTATTTAAAAAAGGAAACCCAAATTCAATAAATTTTTACCTCTGATTTAAGCCATTTCTTTCCAATTTTGCACGGCGTATCCATAATATCTATTGCTGGTAGTAAGCTGCGTTTTTCTGGATTATGGATACGCCCTGCCGAATTAGTGAGAAATGTCTAAAATCAAAGACAATAATTAAATGACTTTGGCTTTTTTCTTTTTTATCACTCTGTATAGCCTACTATTAAGTGAACTGCCCAGCCGTAGTATGAAAATTGATTAGGTGCGAACTTTGTTCATCCTCTGAAAATAAGGGGTAGCGTTTTCTAAGTTGAAGTACAACACGCAAAAATCCGAAGTTAAAATCCCGGCAATGAAGGGCACGGATCACTCTGCCAGCGCTAGAGTTTTGTATGAATTAGTAATTTTAAGTCTTGATGGATCATTTTCCAAAAAGCTGTCTTTTGTGCACACACGAGATCAAAAGAATTGGCGGTTTAAAAATTTAGATATTCCTAACCTAAGAGAGAAGATTAGGACAATAGGATACCTGTGAGTGTTCCTACGAGTCCGCCGATGTACGAAGCGACCACGAGCAAGGGTGAGTTGAGGCAGAGGGCGAGTAATGTGAACAAGGAGCAGGCGGTGTCCTCAACTGCATACACTTGACCAGCAGACAGCAGACTGCCCTTCAGCACCTGCGCAGAGATTTGATATCAGTGGACTGTACTTTCAAGGGATAAATAAAATTAACAAATTCACACACAATCGAACGCTTTGAAATGAACTATGGAAATCCCTTCAACTTATCTCATTGAACGATCGTGAAGTGATTCCCAGTGATGTAGATAAAAATCATAGCAATATACGTGAATGACATGCGGTGTTGGAGGGACAGAATTAATCCCTGGAACTGACTATATACTTGAGGGCAGGTCAAGCCACCTGGAACATACGCACCAGCCGCCATGTTGCGCCGTCCGCACCAAGCTCATCGACCGGAGCTGTGGAATCGACCAGGCTTTCGGTGACTGCTAGCGCAGTGACGCCGGAACTGGACTGGTCTGAATTGTTGTAATATATGCAATATATTTCTTAATTCATCGACTTCGAACGAGAGTAAGGCAGTTAAAAGCGTACATTTATTTTTGGCTTAATTGAGGAATCTCAATAATTGATAGAACACAAACCTTTGTACACTAAATATCAACTGGGCGTCATGTTTTATTGCAAGTTCGGTTTTTCAAACATTTGCAGTATAAGATACAGTATCGAAACGAGCTTCAACTTAAAGAAGGCTCCTAATAAGGACAATTTTCTCATAAATATTCAATACGATTGATGCAATATGTACACAATCAAATCACAAATTTGGGAAATTCACATGTTAATTAAAAAAATTCTGAGGAAAAGAACAAAGTATCAAAATGGAAATAGTGAAATGCCTGACATATAATTATAGTTTAATGTATGTACACACATGACTTGAAAATAAAATTTTCCGTTATTCACTACGCTAAACGACAAAATGAGTCATCTTTCAATTTGTTCAGTTAACCTGAAGGCCATTGAAAGAGCTTGCCATTATTTCCCCCCTAATGTCAAAAGGCTTTCCTAATTTTAATAATGCTCGTAATGGGCAACACTGAATGGCTTCCGCCTAAAATTGGTCTCAATTAATTAAACAGTTGCACAGTATGTCTCTTGCTATCCTGCGCCTGAATTCCTGTTTCCTCATAATAAATCCGAATGGCTAACCCTGTCAGCAGTGAACTGCAATTTGAAGTTATCATTCGTTTCAAAGTCGCTTACGAAGTCATGGACAACTCGAGTCACGTAGTAACCAGGGAGGGCTGAAAAAATGTTTACACTGTTTGAATGTTAATCACTCTTTCGTTAACATACGTAGAATTATTGGTACCATTTTTTTCGAAATTTGATTATCTATTCGGTTACTTAAATTTATCTTAATACAGCTTTGCAGAAAATGTGTCAGAGTGAAGACAATCAATTTTACTCATGTGCTGGGTACAACAATTTTCCTCCTGTCAGAAAAGCAGTTTAAACCAATCAGGAAACATTGTTCAAGATACGAAAATAGACATTTAAACGTATAAAAAATCCAATAAGAAAATAAAATAGCTTAACAAAGATGTTCTTGGTTGCAGGACCGTCTACCTATTGAACAAGTCCACCATTGTTTTTAGGCATTTATGACATTTTTCTCTCATTCTCTTCGTCACTTTTCTAATAAGTTCAGAATTTCTCTAAGCGTACTAACGTGATAAGCGATTCTATAGGGTGGTTTAATTTGAAGGGCCGATGTTGATTTTCAATAAAACACAAATTAAGTTCATAATAAGCCTGAATAACTTTAACGCGTTGCTCGATTGTGTATCTTACCATGGTTCAAATTGAATTAGTCTAAAATAGAGAAATGTCAAATTAAATGCAGAAAAATCTTGACGTTTAGGTGTGGTTCACATTCAAAATCGGCCCTTACAATTTAACCACCCTTTATCTCACTCATCATCCAAGTCTGTTGTCCAAATCTCACCAAGTCTAACGATATCACGCTTCACTTTTCGTGCTAAAAAGCGAATTTAGAATCACGATCCGAAGTTTTTAACGCAACTTTCACACGTAATATTTAGATTGTAATCATTCAAATCCCAATTGGAAGTTCCATCAAGACTTTCACGTTTAATTTTAAGGCTGTAACTTTACGAATTGAAAAACCAAAAAGTATACACTGTGTATGTGATCGATTTC
Organism: Orchestia grillus; assembly: GCA_014899125.1. Taxonomy (NCBI): domain Eukaryota; kingdom Metazoa; phylum Arthropoda; class Malacostraca; order Amphipoda; family Talitridae; genus Orchestia; species Orchestia grillus. The sequence goes on along the minus strand of VOMN01089150.1, from coordinate 22,151 downwards.
GGAATAAACCATTTTTCTTTTTTTCTTTCTTTCTTTCTTGTAAGTGTAGCGCAGACGAAGTTTTTCAGTAGCCCAAAGAAAAAAGTCATTCCGAGTGAGATCGGGAGAAACGTGGCGGTCACTTGGTTACATGGCCTTTCGAAATCACACGTTTTTTAAAAGTTTCGCGTGAGAAGTCCTAAACAGTAATTTACCCATGGCACTGAACACCATCTTGTATATCCACCTGACACGATCAACCCTGTTCTTGTAGGCAGCTCTTAGTCGTGGGACGATCATCTCTACGAGGTAAGCCAAGTAGTTTTCCCTATTCATGTTACCTTCATAGAAAATTGGTTCAATAAGATAACCTCTTCCAGAGAGTCCAATACACAGTGAAATTCTTGATAGACTTTTTTTTCGTAAATATTTTCTGGAGAGTTTTCGAAGAGAGAATAAGTCCTTAAATTTTGCCTATTTACCAGTCCGTTCATATGGAATGTGGCTTCATCACTCATAAGGATGTTTTCGATAAACCTTTAGTTTTTCTACAAAAACCATCCGCAGAAATTTGTTCTCTGTTCGAAATCATTTTCTAATAGTTAGTGATGAATTTTTTCCCTTTTAAGGAAATTAATTTAAATCATTTCAACAATTTTTCGGAATGTTGATTTAGTCAGGTCTGTTCCATGGCGTAGGGTTGAAAGGGAAGGGTTTTCTTCAATTTGTTGTCGGATCGTGTGAATATTTTCTTCTGATCGTGCAGTTCTGACTATCAGAACTTCTTTTATTCTTGTTCAGAGTAGTACCACGGGCTTGAAATTTCTCAACACTCCTCTTCAGAGTCAACCTTCTTACAATGTCTCCATCACAGATAAGTTGAAATCTTCTTACAACTCTGATATGTTTCTCGATTCAGAGAATATTTCCACGATGAAGATCTGCTTGTTTCTCGTTGGTTGCATGACCAAATTTTTTTATTTTATTTTATCACTTTGAGTGAAAAAGTTGTCCTTCAATAATTTTAGTTTTATCTATTGTACTCAAAAAAATATTACTTTTACTAGAACGGAATTGTAAAATTTTGAACAAGTGTTTCACAATTTCAAATTTCCTAGAACTGAAAGCTGTGTCAGAATAATATTTGTATTTCTAAATAGGAAATTAAATTCCAAAGAAAATAATGCCAATAAGGTTTTTCTACGTATGTTAACGAAAGAGCGATAAACATTCAAAACACTGCAAATATTTTTGGCCTAAGCTGTGTAATTATAGAACTTGATAATCGCTACAATTACAAAAGCCTTTCATTTAGACAACCATTCTAGAACTCATTTTGAAACTACAAAATACGCACGGCGACCACAAACGCCCCCCGTCAGTTCTGTTTTCTCCTACAGCTCATGGTACCGTCAGCAGTTTTAGCATCGAGGACGAGGAACAACATCAATGTGGCGATGTTGAATGGTAGGGTGAAGAATGGCAGCTGCACCAGCTTCAACATCGCGTTGAGACAAACGCCGACAATCACGCTGGAACACACGCGACTTGATGTCATGAGGGGAATTGCTTGATTGCGAAATAAAAATTAGAAAATGTAAGCTGCTTGTCCCTACAAATTTTCTTTTTGACATATTGATAATGGAATGAAAGTTTTACTCTACGGAGATAAACTCTGCTTGAACTTTACTTAGGTTTTAGCGCTGCCTTACGATGCAGTCGTGGTAAAAGAAGGTATGTCCTGCATACACCAAAAAGTGCTTACGAGTACAATTTTTAGTATTTTTCTGCATATTTATTATTAAACATTTATCTGGAGTAAAAATAATGAAATCAAGAAGCTAGCGGTATTCTCTTTCATGTGCGGGCATATGAACCGCCACTGATGGCATTAGCCCTGCATCCCTGATGCCCAATTATGCTGCTCGAGTCGAGCGGTGCTTAAATATGGTCCTCATATGCTGGGAACCTAGATTTTTTTCTCAGAAATACGACACTTTGAATTGTTTGTCAACCTGCAGGTATTACAATTCAAACCGAGGAATCTTCGAATCTCTTTCGTCGTAAATTTGTGAGCAAACATTTTTCCAAATACTAAGAAAATATTTCGTTTGAAAGCGAATTCACAAGACGTTACAAAACATGTTTGTCACGTCAAACGTGACGTGACAAACATATTTGATTGCTTCTGATATTCCTGCTACCAATTTCCTATAATTGTTCAGTAAAACTATACAAAAGAGTTTTTCATTTGAGCACCGAATAAACAAGGATGTCAAGCACGATGAATGGTGGGAGCAAGTTAAGACATTGGTATTCTCACTGGCTGGTGACTAGCCATTGCTACGTAATGAATTGTAAATCAGCGTACTCTTTGTTACGCAATTTCAAAGTCAGTAACTGCAAGTCATAAAGAGTTTCCCATGGCTTTCATCAGGGGCGATTATCTGTAGCTAAAGTTATGAGAAAAATTAAGGTATCTAAGATATTGATATTCGCAGCTTGGGGTGAAGCAGTTACGTTTACCCCACCAAGAGCGGGAAGCGTAAGTGAGAAAAGCGAAATGTTGGCGCATCTTTGGAACTAATGTTTTATTGGCTTCTCGAAAGAGCAATTACTTTGTAACGACTTTTTTCGTAGCTTACGGCAAAATTCCCAGCATATTGTGAGAAACATTATTTTATGTTTCACGTTAAAACACTCATGAGCTGTGTCCAAATTCTCGTCGGTTTGTATCAAAACTCTCGTAAGCTTGTTTCTAAATTCTTATAGTTCGGTATGAAAATTTTCATTAGCTTCTCGTAGGATTCTATGAAAGCTTAGTTAGACTTCCATGACACGCTGATAGAGCATGCATGCTGAGGTAGGAGACATATCCCTTTCTAGGTGAGAAGAATATCTTGAATAAATATCACACATCAGGAACCAATTCCGAGCAAATTTGATAATAATCATAAAACGGAGGCCAAGACAGTTCGCTAAAATAGAGAAAAATGCAGTAATACAACAATTTACTATGAACACTTGAACTCCTCTACAGGAAAAGGTAACCGTGAACTAACCTCATTTGTGATTAAATCACCACATGATCTACCAGGAGGTCATATTCCAATTCTGCGTACAGTAAAATAAAATCAACCCAAAAATATGGCATCGGAAAAAAGGTGTTTCAAATGCTCCTTAAATCTTTATCATTTATCCAACTTCTAATGCATAAAATGAGTACTCCAATCGGAAGAATCTAATGAAACGATGGGAGTTTACCCACTGTGATGGTTGTGGTTGTTTCTGAGACCCCTTCTCCCTCTTACGTACAATGTTCTCATACTTCACCAGAATTCACACGAACAAAGAACAATCCTTTTTTCTTTAAAACGGAGCGCAATATAATAAAACGCCAAGCCTAGGAATGCGGAGCAGCTCAGAATGAATAATAAATGGCCTACCTGTAGGAGGCTGCTACGAGTAGGAAGGTCCAAGCGAGCGCGCTTGGGGCCCCTGCCGTGAAGATAGGGTGAAGGGAGACGGTGACGGTACCCACCAGCACACCGCAGTACGACGCCAGGCCTGCGCTCACGACTCCGTCGGACAGACGCATGCTCTGTAGGAAGGCAGAGAGACAAACATGAACGCTAGAGCATCTTTTGATGGGAGGATTTAATAAGATCAATAATTGGGATACTTTTGTTCAGAACCATCATGTTCGGAAGCATGTGTAGAATGTAAAGTAATTCCATAAAATAAGACCCATAACTACCATAGCCAAACTTGGGAGTGCACAAGTTAAAAATTGAAATAAAGGCAATTCATTCTAATGCAGCTGACGTTACTTTTTTTATGAAAGCTCTCACTCGCAATTAACGACAGGGCGCGAGAATGGTTACTCTCGGCCGGCCCAGTACTCTCTTGGACACCGCAGTGCACTTGGGAATGCGGTATTCGATCTTCTTTTGCTAAAGGAAACACTCCGTAATCACATAGAAATCAGTTACAGCGCACACCCCGTAAGAACCGGGACCACCTGAATTGAAGACAAGAACAGTTCCATTGTAAAGAAGATATATTATTTACATGTTTATATTTAAATATTTTATATTTAGATGTACTTGGATGTACGTTTTTTACATTTAGATATACTAGTTAGATTCCTATAAAACGCTGAGCTATCTATGCAATGGAGCGTGATGTATTCAATCAAATTGTGACGTGGCTCACAATGGAAGCACTTTGATGATGGAAAATAAATGAAACAGCTTAGCTTCTAGAAAATACAGGTACATATGTGAGTTACTACAAATCGTACTTTGAAGTAATGCATCTTGATGACTAAAATAAGTAAAGGTGAAAATTGTTATGTGCTATTGTTCCTTCTCCGACATACTAACTTTTTTAAAGAGAGCGGAAGCTCCCGGCAATAAATTTTGTGTAACATGCTGCTCCTCGCCCAGATCACTCTTATGATTTGATTCAGGATTTCCCTTCACGAGGTTTTTTGCTTTAAAAAGGAAAACTTCTGCGAAATACATTGGGTCGTGCCATAGGCCCACCAAGCTCACATGGGTAAGGACCATGTGGGCGGCCGATGCGTTGGGCATGTCTTCTCAGTCTCACCTTGGCAGTCAGGATGGCCACTAGGGAGCAGACGATAGCCGCGGCCCCCACGTTGATGTTCGCCATGAACAGGCCGAGTAGAATTAGAGCACCAGACCAGGGATTGTTAGCGAAGCACACCTTGGGCAGGATGTATAGTTCTCCGCTGAAGTACATTCCATAAGTACCACACGAACAAAATGTGTGTTATTCTTTCTACAAATATTGAAATATGTTCTATTTCACAGAAAAAGTATTTATTTCCGTATGCCTGATACTACCACTTAATGAATGGCTTTTCGCAACTCGAACAATTCACGCAGTAGAATTCAAATCGATCACTTGACGCCGGGTACTTTGCTCCTAAAGCTAAGGTAAACTCCAATATTTTGTCATTTCCCCAGTAACCATGCAGTTTCTGGCATTTTAAATGTGTTTTTAAGAACAAACCTAAATTTTTCTGTTACCTGAGCAATGCTGCGCGCCAGAGCGTCGCCAAGCTTCAAGGGGAACCACAGCGACAACCACGGACGACTGACCAATGGCAGCAGCCCGCTAGCGTCGCCGAGGACATACGGCCAATAGCCTGTCTGAAAGCAAGGCCAGGATTACTCATAGGAATTATTCAAAATTTACTTTAATTGGGCCAACTCATTTTTTTAAATGAACAAAACAATCCAAACGCAGTCGTTTGCATTTTATGCGCTTCTGTGCGCGTTCACCCGGATTTTTAAGGAAAGAATAAGAGTTCAGATTTAATTTTGTTTTCTCGCATCCATTATTCATGACAGAGATTTTTAAAGGCTCTGCAGATTCATCAGTTTTCTAAAAAAAATATCTCGGGTATTTAACTATCAACAGACTGTAGGAGTCGGTATCAGAATCACTATAAGCTTGCTCGAAAACAGTGACGCATGGCTAATGCTAACAAAACATTTCTTACATTTGTTTACAACTAACAAAGTTTGAAAACTTTAATCTTCAGCGAGGTTAGGTTTTAGTCATGCATAAAGACAGACTTTACAGTGCAGAAGTTAGCGACAGTGGGAGCCGTAAGCACAACGTTGAAATCGTTTTGGAGATTAGGAACGTCGTATTGCTCTGCGAACCGCTTGACATTTTCGAGTGCGGCTTCTGCAGTCTATAACTAATGCGGAAGCTTATCACAGCATGCTATGCTATTCAAGTTTGAAAATTTCACTTGGTGGTAACAATACAGGTAAACGTACAGTCTCTACAACAGTATTTGTGCACGAAAGAGTGTTGCATACCTCTCATAGTTTTCAGAGTTGGAAATCACTCTTGCCCCCGTACCTACAAATTCGTATATACAGTGATAAATTACTTTACCATGTAAATTTGCACGGTCGATATTTATTCAATGTCCTGCAAAAAAATACAGCAGATATTCTCCTCGTATGTACATGGCAAGAGACTGTTTTATAAATAGGTTTGAAGGGATTTCATTCGGTTGCCCTTTGTTTATTTTTTTTCGAATTATCGGATATTCTATTGGGCTTCCAGTTGTGTTCAGCAAAACAAGAGTACAAATAGGCCTAGCCAGTACTTTCTGAAGAATGTCGAAGGTACTGTATGGGAGAAATAACTTTCTCTATTTGCATTAATGAACTGCTCTTTTGTATCGCATAATTAATGTAAAATTTGTGAGATTAATATCTCATATGTACTCGAATCATGGGACCCAGACTCTTCAACTCTCTGCCTAAAGATCTGAGAGAATTCGATGGTTTCTTGGACGTCTTCAAGAAGAAGCTGGATAACATCCTACAAACTATCCCTGATAGGCCTTCATTGCCTCACTATCATCAAACGACAGATGGAGACGGTCTCATTCAACAGCTCGCGGATATGCGAAGGCACACCATGTACACAAAGCATTGGCACCCCAGTGTGGCCTGGGCTTGAAGGCCCAAACATCCTCAAGGTATTCGAGGACAAGGAATATCAATGTGCAAAGCAGGATTGTGAGCAGACGCCACATGATGACCCAAGCAGCCACGGGCGCCACGAAGCCTGAAGGGTTCGGTCATCTCGTGCAGCTCGGTCTCGGTTAATTTCTTGCTATTTCCTCAAAGAATACGACGAGTGCAACATAGTGGGAGACCCGAATCGGTCCTAAATTGTGTAGAAATGAGGGCAAGAGCGTTAGTGCAGGACTGCGTCACACGCTCTTCGGGAGGCGTAAGCAAAACTGTCATTGGTGAGTCACGGGGTTTTCAATCATTAGATATTCTTCCTTCTGTATTTGTAGTAAGACGATACTCCATATAAATAGATTATTTTATAAAAAATAATTCCATTCATTTTGTTTAAGGATTTATTTACATTTTCAGCGGTCACCGTTGCGTGTTCAGTTTGGGCTGGGGGAGAGCAACCATTTAGGTATTATTACAACACGTACGTCGTATTTCATTCTTGAATTCCTTACTAAATTAAGCTTAAATTGCATTACAGTGTGTTTCCCATTCTCGATTTTGACCCGAGTATTTATTAATATCGATTGTTGGTTTAATCCCATGTGACTGGATGACGCAAGGTCGTACACTAGCGTACGTATGTAATGTACCTAGATCAAACATTCCTATCGTCAATTTCGGCATCACGGCATTGGAAGCTAGGAAAGTCAATACATAAAGTCCTTTTTCATGATTTCCTTCATGTTGCGGACGGCTACATCCATTTTATCCCGGAAATATGCGAGTGGAGTACTGGTACGACATATACATTATTTGTTTAAATTGTACGAGATTTTACTTTTGACATGAAATAGCATTTAGTATTCTTTTTTAATAGATTTCTCCATCAGCCCTGCAGCTTGTGTATAGAAAAGAAAAACTAGTTTGAACTTATTTAAAATAAGTACTTCATAAAATTTCATGGACGATAAGCACATCGTTTAGGGTGAATTCAGAATTTAAAATACTTGAAGCGACTGATCTTCAAAATCAGAGACTAGAGAAATACTCCGTTGCATCTTCTCCATCTTGTTTGTATGTTATGCCTGTGCAGCTGAAGCACGGGCTCTCAATTGTCAAGAGATGAGTTTAAATGTTGAGTCGCTTGATTTCCAACGTTGGGCCGATCTACAGCACGACTGACTGCCTTCTATTGTTCAGTGACGATCGAGTGATGACTTCGATAGAATTTCTCAAACCTTGATTTCAAAGCATCACTGGTACCGTGATTCATTAGTTGATGAAGTGCAGAAAATGTAAGGAAACCAGTGCTACGTTACGGTAGCCCAAGGCTGCGGTAATTCAACTCGAAATACATACCTCAGTAGTCGACCCAGAATTAAAATTTATTCCCCAGAGCCCAGTCTCACTGTCTGTGCTGCTTTTGAATATAAACTTGTTTGGTCTAACGTGCACAAGCGACAAAGGAAAGAATTTCTGTAGAGCAAATAAACCGAACTTCGGACGTGTTAGTAAACAATGAATCCTTTGTAGCATGAAAGAAGTAAGACTTACCAAAAGAGGAGGCGCATTCAAGAAATTTTCTGAAGACATCAGGAAGGATTTAAAAATGCTTCTTTAACATAAATTCTAAAAAAATAATTATAGTATTGCATTATAAACTTGTTTCGTGCTACCCGTATGAGTTATGACAGTAAGCAATTTTTTACTTTGGGCTCTTATTGGATTGAATTTAGGAGGCTGTATCACGAAATGCGGCGTTTAATAATACAATGAATTGTTAACTTATTTGTATTTTATGAATAATTACTCGCACTCCGAAATATTTGAATTTATTTCGCACTATTGTGTGAAATAAAGTTGTCACACATGGAGTTATGGATATCAATAAATATACAACGGGCTATCAATCTAAGTATGGATTTACACAGCTGCGTGTGAAAAATTTCTCAAATGATGCAGATTTTCTCTGTGCTTGTTCACCTAAAGTAACGGAAAAGAAAACCAAATATTTAACACTGCACTTCACTGCACCGAAAAACTTTAGTCTAATTAGTCTGGGGTCTCACGAGTGTCTTCTCCGTATCACCAAACTTCATTCCTTAGAAACATTGGTACAATTGTCAGAACTCATGAATACCACTTCAACTATCCAAGCTAAGACATTGCACCTCATGCACTGTGTTGTTCACGCTTTGGCAGCGAGCTTGACTGTGAGTGGCCAGAAAGGACTGTTGGCAACCACAGCCTCACCCTAACAGCGTTTGAGAGCTGCTACAGACCAGCGGTCTCTTTATTCAGTTGCAGCGCGTCGTGTACCGCTCTCAGGCATCGTTAGTCGGCAAGTATTAAGTGTGATGCTATAATAAGGCTCTGTCATGATCTGGCTTGCAGCTGTAGTGGGCTTAACCCGTAACAATTATGAATCTCGCTGTTGAAATTTTTATTTTTTATCCTTGAAGTCTGAAGGTCTCCGTACTCATCTCATTAGTTATCACACTAAATAAAACTCAATGGTAGCAAATGAGAATTTATTTTTAACACTGGAAAACTTACCATCATCGTTATTTGACAGTGTACTGAAAAAACAATAAGAAAGCACTGTTTTCGAGTCAAATCGCTAGGCTAAAATTGCGCGATTTTGAAGTTCACGCCATATTAAGATTAATTGATTCCCTGGAAAATAAGTAGGGTCATTTATATGAATTCCTGTGATTCGGAAAGTTTCAGTTTCTTTGCTTTGATCCCGAGAAACTTGAGACACTAGTCGAAGAAGGAACAATCAAAACCTCTGCAATGTTTTATCTCAATGCACATAGGGCTTCGGATGATATCAACGTACGGTCTTAGCACAATTATTTCAGAAGAGCGTTCAAAATTATGGTGAATCTTCCTTGGGATCTACGACATCCACCTCTCGACCACCACCAGTCGGAACTACATGGCGGGTCTGCAATTGTACGAGACGACCTTGACGGCGATTAGCACAACCGCTACTGCAGCTGACAAGACGTGTTCTCCGTTATCGCAAGATAACGCTTGATAGCGTTAGAGTTTTATGGAATTAATTTCGTATCTGTAGTCAAATGGCTATTAAAATACTCCACTGATAGATTCATACAGAAAATGTGTTTTTACTCAGTTTTGGAGCAACCGTGATTATAAATTGCAGCAACAAATCAAGCGGACTCCTATTTCGGGTTGACATGTCTGGTACTTTAAAAGTTGTACGAACTTTTTTTAGAACAGTTGCAGTTACATACAAGACGAGAAGTATTTATTTTTAGAAAGGTATATCGTACTACCTTGAAGTCAACGCCGAGGTTAAGAGAGTAGAGTTTAATCATGATTTCACTTTTATTAGAAAAGTTACAAACCACAAATCAGGAACAATGTGAAAGATTACGGCTGTTCAGACGTGAATCAAAGCATATAACAAACACGCAAAAAACGATAACACGAGCGCTAACTTATGATATTTGTGATCACCCTGCACCTAATCTGTAATTTATGTCCCGAATTTTTGAGGAAATAAAATTTTTCTTCTACGCCTTCGCTGGAGATCGTCACACAGGTGTCAACAAGTTAGGTGTGCCTAGCTGAACTAGCTCACAATGAAGAATCTCAGATTTCCCCAAATTACACAATGACCGAGTGACTGGATCGCATAACTGAGTATGCTAAAAATTTATGGTAGAAAAATGCAGCAAGGAAAAATTAGAGAACTAGTTCACACACAAGAGGACACAATTTTCCCATTAAAATATGAGGGTAAAGAATATCACGCCGACCAACTTTCTCAGTACCTATGGAGGTAGAAGCGACAACAACTAGAGTAAATATTTTTCAATGAAGTACTCGAAACTTACAAAGGACAATTGAGGGTAGTTTGTTAACAGAACAAAGGCAGCAACAGTATATTTGCAATCGAACATCAATAACTGAGGGGCACCAGGGACGACATTATGAAGTACTAAGCATGAATGAATTTTCGAAAGAATAAACAGATTATTAAAACATTCGACATAGCTAACATAATTGCATAATATTAACACCAACACTACAACTTTACGATGAAAAGCCGACGTACGATCAGTAGGTGAAGCACTATGTACACATTCTAAAGAAGGTTGGTGTAGTGCGCGCAAGAGGGGCGAGTATCATGGGTCGGTGACGATTCTGTAGTTCGAGACAGAGCTACAAGTTCACGCTCTTTACCACTTGCATCCCATACCTAGACAGAGCTGGACACGGAGAGTAACGTGAAGCCTTTGAGGGACATTTTTATCACGGGCAACTTTATACGTTTGAAACAATCGATGGAAAGACATAAGACCTTGAATTATACTACTGACCATGTCACAAAGGATTGCTAACTCTTCCGAGTTTCAGACATAGCTGAAGACTGGAATGCCACGAGTGATGTAAATATTACCGTTCGTGTGTTCATTTCTTGCGCGTCGTAGCCTCCATGAAGAAGCAGCTGCATGTACTGAGACAAACAAAGGATTGCGTTGAGTATAACATAGAGTTGACATATCAAGAGCCGCATCAGCAAATACGCTCGAGCGACGGTCACTCGAAGTGAGCTGAAGTTAATGAAAACTTCGCACCGAATAAGTGAGGAAATAGATTTTAAACAAACCGAGAGCTCGTTGAAATAACACAGTGGGCCTTTTCATAAAGCGGAAAGGGGACTTTACATACCAACTAACCTTCAAAATTACACCCACAATAAACTCTACTCCAGTGCTGATTCAGTTGATGAATTACTGACCACTTGCATGAGGGACGCTACGGTCCAAAGAAACGATTCATAGTAGACGATATTCGAACTCTCTCTCCCCTCATAGAGACACTACGGGTCATGCCAACTCCCGAGAACTGCGCTGTCAATATTAGGTAGGAAAACTCTTCAGCCAACTCGCTCGAAACTCTTATTGAAGAAGTATATGACGCAATTATACACACACTTTCGAGGTCGTCATAACTCACGAGTAGTAAGCATAACTCGAACTCGACGTTTCAACAGAAATAAATTTCGTTATTTGAAATAAGTTCGCATGCACATGTCATAATGCCATACTCATTAATTTTAGAGTTTTTCAATGAATAGTGGGCATTTTAAACGTAAGTTTAAGATATAGAAATCTCCACAAAAAATTAAGAGCATTACGCGAAGTGCGTAGCTACATACTGTAGTTATCATCTTCACATACCCGATGCGCACTAAAAACGGAAGGAGTGCCACGGGCGATGTTTTACTACGAGTTGAAGTTTTTTGTCGGCGGCATATTCAGTCGAAATGGAATGAGACGATTTCTTTTTTCGTTGTCGTCAAACTGGCGTATACAATTGTTCATTCGCCAATTGAAAACATGGAATTGCTGTACATTTTGGACTCTGTGTGAGAAAATCACATAATTTAGGAAACGATCAGCTAAATCGATTCCGAAAATGTTGAAGAAAATTGTACAACGAAAATTTAAGTGACTAAGTAAAATGTCAAATATTTACTGGTTTACATAAAAGTAGCCTACTGGCACAGCGATGAAGAAACAAGCATAGCTCTTGTAATATCATACTCAAAATAAAGCGAATCCAATGTACAATCTATAAATCTATCAGATCCTTGTTATAATTCATAGCATAATTATTAATAAACTGGCAAACTTTTCTCACAGCATAAAAAAATTTGCACGAATGCTATATGAGACTTATTTAGATTCATATGCAAAAAAAAAAAATAAAATGTTCGGATTGTGAATCTTCGCATGATCATTGACTAGAAAATGAAGGTATTATGCGCATGCATATTCCGATTATGCTTCATGAGCATTGGCCCACGCCACGAAATTAACATAAACGATATTAGCATCAAGTATATCTATCAGAGTATTTCGATCATCTAACCATGTTGGCATTTCGCAACGAGAAGCGGACTCCTACCGCAGCACCAAGGGTGACGGTGTGTGCGTGCGGGCGCACTCAAGTCCTCCACACCGAAAATCCAAAACGACGTTGCGAGACGAAGATCCAAAACGTAGATCCATAATGAAAATCCAAAAGGAAGGTTCAAAACGTAGATCCAAAATGAAAATTCAAAAGGAAGTTTCAAAACGTAGACCCAAAATGAAAATCCAAAAGGAAGGTTCAAAACGTAGATCCAAAATGAAAATCCAAATTGAAGTTTCAAAACGTAGATTCAAAACGAGGAGTGTGAGGGTAGCCACGGCTAGGGCAGAGTGAGCCATCACACCCACTGCCAGCTGACGGTCGCAAGCCCTCACAAATTTGATGGATTAGACAGGCCGACAGTCTGCCTTCTTTCTTGAAAATATTATTTGATCGTGACTCTCTTATGGCCACACTTGCTCCTCATACCTGAACCTGCAGAAAGATCCGAGCTACATACACTTCAGGTAACTGTTAGGATTACCACAGTGAAGTTGGAAAGTCGTACCTAAAATGTTTAAGAGCCTGATCTACTACATTTTAACAGATTCATATGATCAGAAAATACGTAAATGATCCTATTCCTGGATCCACTCTGGAAACGATAACACAGTATATGTTAACAGCGATCATGTAATTTCCCATGCATAAACAACAAGATAGTGCCGTTGAGGTTCTTTTTGGGCATCGGTTCTTAACTGCAACACGCTTTGAACTAGTTAACAAAATGACACATTTAACTCTCCTAACTCTGAAACATTTCCTTTTTAGGTTATATTCTAAGAAATGCTGGACTTATTAGCGCTAGACAGTCACAAGTGACATTCGTAGCAAAAATCCATTTTAAAAGGGGATTTTTTATACAGCCAATTTAAACTGCAGAGTAAAATTAAATAAGTGTGAATAGAATGATGGATAATAAAGGCCCACACGACTAGACCTTTCATTAGCTATCGTTGTCAATGAGTAACATAATGCAGACGTGTAGATCACATATGTACAAGCTTCACATCACGGTCAATGTAATTCATCGAAGCATTTTAATGTTAAGGCTGCCTTTCTGGCACCGGCCTAACACATGCACCACATCGACAGGAGCAGGGTGTTTAAAATAGTAAAAGTAACAATATACTTCAACCCGCTCTATTCTTTTTGAAGAATGCCTGAAGACGAATTAGGCCATTCCCGAAGCCTCTGTAACGCTGGTCCATAGAGTTTCAGGCCAATTCTGAACACTGCAAAATTATGACAAGTGAGGCTATGTTCAGAAAGCAGTAGCCGCATAGTTGTATGTAGTCGCACTGAGGCCACATAGTTCAGTAGCCGAGAACTGAGGTAAAAATGATCGATATCAGGAACTCGAAACATATTACGAAAATTGAGAAGTAACTTCGGGCCATTGCTTTATTGAGTCATTAGGGAACTTTATCATATTTGGGACAGTTGGTACGAGTAATTAGATCGGCTAGGCCCAATAATAGAAGCACAAAATTTGTGCTCAATCACAACAAGGAACAGTAAGTATCATACATAAAAGTTAAGACAGTATTATTGATGTAGATTTATAGGAATATGATCAGCTACAGAAATTAATTACAAAACGTCATAAAATTTCTTTTAAGTGTTTAAGGTAATAATTTTTTTCTATCACTTTAGATTTAAGGTTTGAAACTAAAATACTTTTAGTATTGTATTTCACAAGAAATTTACGACACTGCATAGAACACTAACAAGAATTCGGAGCATTCGATCATACGACAAGAAGCTCAGCATAGCTGAGTGCAGCGATAGCTCAGGGGAACGCATCTTAGTGGAACAAGGCTTCTTATTAAAGCAAATCCTGACCCCTTAACTTTAGTGTTGCCTCACTTTTATTCCAAACCACCAGCGTCGCAGCGAGAAAACTTCCCTAAATAGAATAATATTGAAGATAATTTTAACTGAAATTCAACAAACGTGAAAATGGTGCGCATAACACGTAGCTTCACGCCCTACTGTGGCAAACCCTAACGCGGTATATTTAAAAATCATATAGGAGCTGGATCAATCTCAGTATGAAAGAAAACAAGAACATCTCGGTAAAACATGGTGAAAGGAAGCATTTAACGCTTTCCTTTACTACGTTTTACTGAGATTTTCTCTTTTCACTAAAGGTGGCTAGTGACTGAGACGTTTTAAGTTAGGTTTTACCGAAATGAATTTCATTGATTATCGGGGTTTGTGCCGCTCTTTCATTTATAATGAAAATCTTACTCAGTCGTCGTGTGTAGCAGTTGTGAGCGGGTTGCAGGCCTACCATTTTCGAGGCAGTAATAACTACAAAGATTGCAACGTATGGGGACCGAGACACGGCCGGTTGGAAGCCGCGCTTCGATTTTTGCTGATCATTTGGCATCAGGACAAAGTAAAGGAAATAGAGGTATGTATAAAGGAGACCGGAGTTCATGTAAATCAAGCGTCTGCTATCTTCCGAGCATTTCTAGCCGGAAAATGAAGAACACTGCCACAATATATAAATATTAATACGCAGTTGTCTCGGTCAGTGCACTACATTCCGCCCCTGGTGCAGGCGGGTGTTGGAGATGAGCGCCTCACGGGTGAGTTAGGTCTGCTGTCACTGCCAGCATTCCCACTGGAGAAAAATTTGTTAATCTGACTTTGAGGATAGTCCCTTCAATAAAAATCCATGGGCGAATCTCGTAATTGACAATAAAAAACATTTCAACACCTGCACTTATTGTAATGAAACTTAGTTAACGTTGTCAATAAAGTTCAATGTGGAAACACTACTCAATGCTGACGAATGCTACGATGTTATCAATTAATTATGAAACGCGGATTTCACTCTAGGTCACAGGGAATCCTTATTTTGGCTTCATAATCACTCGAAAAAAGTAAATGTACAAAGGGTCATGTTACTTCGTGAATACTTTAATTACCAAGTCCATCATCTTTGAAACAGTCCTCGAACATTGGCACGCGAGTTTTTCCCGGCATTAAGATGATTTTTACAAAAAAGTTCAGTTCTCGTACATTATTTAAGTTTGCGAGCGCATGATGAACTTCAAACTTGCATTCATCTTTCTTCTAAACATCATGACAGTCACAATCTTACGCATAATCATAAAGGAGTGTCATCAATATGATGACAATCGCACTTACAAATACGCAAACGGTTTCTATAAGGTACGGGGTAAAATCACGTGTGATTCAGGTTAAGTGAAATAACATTCTACTCAGGACAGGGGTTATCTGCACATTCTTAAGGCTGACTGTAGCTATACATCCACCAAAAATAGGAGACATTTTGCTAGGAGAGGAAAGGACAGAAGCTAAGATAGACCTGCCGAGCAAAGGTCAGCTAGCTAATCACTGCGTCACGCAGCCGGCACTGAGAACAACGTGGAAGATCTTTGAGGGAGTAAGACATTAGACCCGAATGGTCAAGCGGTTAGAGGATAAGAATTTCCGATCTCTGCAGCCTAGGAAAATATCGAATAAAAATCTGTCCAATAGTAGTTAAACGATCCTGCACTCTGCATCGAAACAATCATTCGAAAAACTATTTATTATTTCTATGAGTGACATAGACACACACGCACACACACAAATCTTCGATTCTAGATAAAAATTTAAACCTCGAAAATTTTTCGTCCAGGATTTCAATGCAGTCAGAAAAGTTTAGAAAGACAAACGAAATGAAAGGCTAATTAGTATTAGTACTCACGTATTAAGAGATATTGACAAAAATATTTGATGAAGTTTATCCAGTTAGAGCATAAAATGCAGTCGATCAGATTACCTTTGGGAGCGTCCGTATCACAGCCTCAAAAAAACCGCGGTTAAAAATAACACACATGAAAAGATACACATCAGGGTATTCTGAAAATATCATAGTATCTTCTCTTGTCTAAGGGAAAAGCTTAAAAGAAAATAAATATGTAAAATTTAAGCAGTTCAAAGTTAATATTTTGAGTTGTTATTTGAAAATTAAAGGAATTACGTGACAAAACGCACTGTAGTGAATTCATAACACAAACCAATACACTCTAAAAATTCGAGTCCAACGAAAACTAAAAAACGGATTGCCTTGCTTCTTCTCTCGAAGCACGATGAAACAGAGAGAACGAACACAGCAAAAGTGCGATTTTCTAAGGGATTTTACCGTGTGCTCAGCAATATGGGTGAGGTGCTCTAGAAAAGACTATTGATTAAAATATACAAATGATCAGCCGGCAAGTGCGAGTAAGATTTCCATACGGGTTTCCGAGAGGCTGACTCCCTCGTATCGTTTCTTCAATTAATCAAAATTCCCCATCGCACTAACACGCCACTTAGTATAGAAAATTACTCTAAAGCTGTCACCTATATACAAATATGCTCTACGAAAATGAGAAAAATGAAATTTTTTGCAGCAACTTGTGACCTTAATGCATGCCTTTCTGTAGAAAAAATTTTACCACACAAATGTAATCTCCACACGCCCAGACGCTCGTGCTAGGTAACTCGTACATAACCTGATTTCCTTGGCCGTTTATTCACATGCACTACACACCATGACTCAGCCATATTTGGTTCGAAACAACAAGGTACAACTATCGAAGCAGGGAAATAATTATCTATAATTCGCTGTCAAGACGCTCCATGACCAAGCTCGATTATACGGTACGTTAGCTCTCAGCTGCCCCCAAGCTTGAAGTCAGCGCACGTCTAACTACGCTACAAAGGCTTCAGGCAGCGCCAAGTCCAGGGCACCCTTCAGCTCTGGACCCGTGACGTCGCTAATACGAATAGGATGTTCGATTTTTCTGCCCAAAGGGGTAAACAAACGAGTATCGTCAACCCAAAAAGATGTAAAAAACAGCTCCAACATTAGGTTGGTTCGACGCGACGTTATGCATTGGAATTTAATTATGCTTCATCCAGGAAGCTGATGTACTGCGGGCTCGGTTCTTGCATGCACGCAGCAGAAAATGGAGGAACTACGTTCATATATTTGGTTTCTCATCTCATAGCGCACCTATGGTATCATATCGAAAATAAAAAATAATATCGAATCTTTGACATCCGGGTGAATGTGCTTGGCTTAATTTCTACGCAAAGCTGTGGCAGTAGATGGATTGTGCCTGAGCGCGATTTTTAAAGTAGAAATTAAACATTCATTTCTGGTCAGTATCAGTTTAGGCTTCGTTGAAGTTTTAAGGGCGGAAATAGAAGTAAATAATCCTAAAATTAAGGACAACCAAGTCCCATCGCACCAACAGAACGCCAAGTTTAAGAAAAATCTACACAAATCTCAGAGGAGCTTCAGTAATCGGCCACAGAAATTTGAGTCCTCATTCAGCGTAAATAAATATTCCGTTCAAGAATAAAATATACAAAATATCGAATACATCGTCTACCCTAGGCTTTCATAATTTCCTCATCGACGGCTTAGGGCTTAGGCTAACAACCTTAAGCTATCGGTAAACGTCATACCAGCGGAATGAAATAGATTTTTTGTCAGTTGAAACAACAGCAAAGTAATTGGCTGATGATGCTTCAGCAACGTTCAGCTAAGTTACGTTAACAAATTCAAATAAACGAGCACACGCAAATGATTCAAAACAGATCCAATATCCACACCGTTCAAAATACATTCATCTTATCTCGATAAAGTACGCGAAGTGGTGCGCAAACGAGCTTTCACAAAGCCGTTCCACACAAGAACACATACTGTCGTAGTGACTATGAAACATAGCATCTCTCCGTAAAATATAGCGTACGAATATTACTTCAAATCACATTAGACAATTTACGAAAGGAATGTCAGATAATTAGGAGTAGGCTGGCCTTACGTCGGCAGCCCCGGAGTGACTGGAATCCTGGAACGTAATGAGGAGAGTGCGGATCTGATGGTGCGGAATGACCAGGGATGACAATCCTCTGACCTCCTCCAGCAGACGGGTGCCTGTCAAGTCCGTCTTCTGCATGGACTTGACGGCGACCGTGAGCTCAGCGCCTGCCGGGGGCGAGTCGTGCAAGCCTGAGCACGAGTGCACGGACGAGCGCACCCCGCACGCCGGGCTTTGGTTGTGTACGTGCATGAGTGCGTGAGACGAGGGCATCAGCCCAGGATATTGTGCCACAGGCAAAACCTTTACGCCCAATAAATGCAATGAACAAGGCAGGGGACGCGAGATGAAATGAGCTCCCGCACTCAACACGTGAGATTGCAAACCATCCGCCACGAACAAGTCGACGGGGTAGTTGAGGGTGTTGGAGAGGTGGTGGGCTCCCAGAGAAAGACGAGCGACATCGTCAGGACGTCGTTCGGCCTCCAAGCCTTCGATTAGCAGCCAGTGACGTCCCATAGTTCTCTTCTGATCAGTTACGCCCTCGCCCATGCCTCGAGCGTCGTCGTAATTGGTTCTCCGCTCTATCATGACCTCCAACCATCCTTGTTGCCACGACGCCGCACCCTGGCCGTGGTCTGTTAGCAGAGTCATCCTTCGCGGTGAGTCTACTGGGGATTCATCTTCTATGTATGTGGCAGATGTAATGGGATAATAGTTACCCTGAATGCCAATGTCAGCAACTTTAACTCGCTTTTGCATGTGCAAGCCACTCTGATCGGTGTAGAAAACAGGGTTCGCACCGTTGTCGATGTCCGTGCTAACTCTCATGAAGAGTTCGGTCTCCCTGTAATTGGGAGGGAAACCAGGTGTTTCTGAGCTGTTGTAATGGCCTCCAAAGTTGAAGATGTTTTCAATGTAAATGGCAGACTGAAGAGGCTCCTCACTGGTGTGGAATATGCGCGTTGTATGCATAAGGGCAGAGCCAAACATGACCGTCAGCTCGGACGCAACGGGGCCAGAGTGGATGAAGATGCGAGGCTTTGCTCCTGCTAGGACGTCCTCCTCCGGTTCCCTGGCGTTGGGATCTGGCTGAAATAAGTAAGCACCTGATTTGAATTGAGCCGAAGGATACGCTGCAAACTTGAATGCAGTTTGCGTAACTTTGCCAGTTTTTTTGTTGGTGACTGAACGAAGCATACCAGTAGTGCCATCAAAAAGTAGTTTCAAACTGTCACTGTCGATCTGAATATCGCCGGGAAGTACATCACGGGCATCAAAGGGCGAACTATAACCCTGACCTGGAGAAGGGGCATAATAATTCGAGAAAACGACAGATTTTCGTTTATCATCACCAGCAGTGAAAGAAGGATGTATTGTGTACGTCGCGAGGCTGAGAGCAGGAATTTCAGCGATAAAGAATACCTCGAATTGTTTCGTAAGTATCAAAAGCCCATTGCCCGTATCGTTCCAGACTGGGTTAACTTGGAAAGACACATCATGGCCATGTTCGTCAGTCAACCTGAAGTGGGTCGAGGTTACCAGAATCTTTACAAGTTCGACGCGTTTATGAGCAAGCGAATTGAAAAGCACCAGTTGACGCATGGTCTTATCCGTAACGATGGGAATTTTATTTGGCCAACTATCGTAAGTAGGGCGCTCAAAGTCAGGCTGTAAATGCTCCAGGAAATTGGACTCTCGTTGAAGAGTCGACAGCATTCCCCGACTGAGAAGCAGGAACTCTGCACAACGTGACGACACAGCGATGGAGTCGTGGTAGCTCAAGAAAAGCTTCACAGCGTAGTCGCGCATGACCAACGCTCTCGAAGTGCCTGTAATGCCATCGTGGTGCTGAAACAGCCCAAGATTCTCCCTAGCCTTCACCAGCTTCTCGTAGTCTTTCTCCAACAGCTGCAACGCCGCAGTGCTGCCAGTTTGCGAGGCTTTAGTCAACGCCCAAGTGTACAAAATTTCCGCAGAGCGTAGCACAGCTTGCAACTGGCGGTCGAGAATCTTGAAGAAAGGCCTAGTAGTGAAGTACCCACTCCAGTAAGCCGGGCGCCCTTCTGTGAATATGTCACTGTAGACAAAGAAGTCCCCTTGTAAAGTGGGGAAGTCTTTCATCCTCGCTTGGATTTCTTTAAAGTAGTCCTTGACTGTGCCCCATTCTATGGTAGCGTGGTACTTGGTGGGGTTGCTGTTGATATGGTCCGCAAGCATCTGGTAGTTGGTGTACTGCTGGTCCCACTCGGAAGCGTGATCGTACCTGAAGTGTAATAAACATATACAGTGGGTGCAATCAATATCCGACACAATGATAAAAAATTTATTTCCCATAGTTACACAACAGCAAAGCAATAGAAAATTTAATAATATGTAATTTTGTACGCTGAATACTAAGTCGGTAAAAAATACGAAAAAGTCAAGCAATAATATAATATCAACAAAAGGCTTACATTATCTCCTCAAAAAGTGTCCAACATACCCACAAAATTAGTTTCAAAGCGATAATACATAGTCCTCGAACATTCCTGAGTGGCTTACGAAACAGGAATGCTGTAGAACTTTCTAGAAAATGATCTACTTCGTCCACGTACAACAGCGAACTTCACTCAATGTTGAAGAGCTGGATGAGAAGGACATGGTTCTACACTAATTCTAGTAAGGCGTGGACTAAAAAATGGCCAGAAAGGACCAGAAAGTAATTATTCAGTAACATAACAATGGTTTGGGGTATAGAAAATGTCATCTATTCTAAAATATCTATCTCAGCCATTAGTGAAACACTTCGCAGGCTCACGTCATTTCAGTCCACTGCAAGTCTACCACGTTCAGGGCGTAAATCTAAAATTTGATATCGTACAGCTAAACATACAGTCCACAAAGTAAAGAAGAATCTTCGAGTGACTCGATCTGAGCTTCGGAAAGATTTGGAAGTGGCTAGGAAAAACGTATGCAAAAACACAATTCGAGCAGTTAGGGGCGAGGGATTCCGTTCTAGTACACTAAGAAAAACACCTTCGTTAAAACTCATTCATGTCAGAATTAGGATTTAATGAATTAGTATTTAGCGCACATGAACACATAATATGTTCAATTGCAGATTGCTTTCCTGTAGTATAACTACGGTAAAAAAACTTTTGACCATGTACCGGATATTTATTGCGCCCACTGAAGTACAGCAACCATAAAGGAAATAAGATGCGAAATAACATCCAAAATGTAATGCACATATTGCAAGCCTCAGAAAACTAATCTTTAATTGACTCCTTACGAAGCATAAGATCATCAGTGTTAATATTCTCTTAGATCTCGTTGTTACGGAGTAGAAAAAAAGAGAAAAGGGAGAACATCAAGTTCCACTTCAAACTATCGTTCAAAAACATGAGAGAAATCGAACACGGAGAAAGCTTAGGGAAGTTTTAACGAAAATTTCAGTAAGTTTAAACGTGTTTCAAACGATTGTGCCCGGAAAGAATAACTGTTCAAGAGGTACACTAAGTAGCCACTTGAGACAAATGTTGCACGCAACTGAACTGAAGAGGACACGTCATTCGCTGCCACCGTACCTAAAGTCGTCTCCGATCGGCACGAGCACGACGTTGTGGGGCACCAGGGAGCCCTGGCGGCCATATTGTTCGAGCAGGAGCTCCGCTTTCAGCTTTACGTTGCTCTCATCAATAGGTACGGACTTGATGGAGTACTCCGTGTACTCTCCTGGCACCTGCCCAAAACATACAAGTGTACTTTTTACTTTCCCTGTACATGCTCGTGACACACAAATTGTATTTACACTCACCTCATAGTAGGATATATACAGAGCTGGGCAGCGCTACTTTGAAATGTAGCGGCCGCT
>VOMN01089149.1:0-24426 GCA_014899125.1 Orchestia grillus | reverse complement strand
TTTTACATATCACTTAAATATTGCTGTAATTGCACGTTGTGCTACATCTAAAACAATTTCCCGAAGCAGAAATCGAGATTTGTTGGAAAAGTACATGTTATTTTGTTATTTTATCTTTGCTTTTCTATCACTTTATTGTTACTTAATTATTCGTGCTTGGTCTGTTTCTTATCACTTCAATGTTTGAATTTTTGTGAATGGAGTACGAGTGATGTAAGTTAAGTTTCTATACTACAATTATTGTTCTTCATTGATTTTTATCTGATTTCATTTATAATAGAGAGCTGCGTCTCACTGAGTAATTTGTTCACAGCTGTTAGTTGGGATTTCACTAAAACCACGACCAAAATCAAAACTACTGTAGAATGTTGCACATTTTTGTATTTCATAATAGTACTTAAATTCGTGCCCCCATGCTCCCTCGTATGTGTTACTTAACACTTTCCCTGCGTAAGAATGCTTATGGGTTTTGCTTTCATCATTGCTGCTCCCTATATACTACAATTAATGGTATTTTGTTCTTTTGGTAACTCAAATGTGAGAGTTATCTTTAAACGCAAATAAAAGAAGTGTTGGTGCACAGGCAAACCATTACGCAACAGTGGTCAATTGTTGCACTCGCGGTCCAATACGCATAGAACGCGTTAAACCTGCACAGTCTCCAGTGTCAGATGGAGAGGTCTTCCTCACCGTAAGCCGTTTCGAGTTCTGCCACCATCCTTGCTGTTGCTCTCGTGTCGTGTCCGTTTATTTTTAAATAAAATTACTGTTGAATTTCTGCGTGTGTGTATTTTCCCCACGTCATCGAGGTGGTAGAACACTTCTGTTTCTGAGAAAGACCAGGAAGATGAGCTCATGGTTCGCGTTTAATGCTATGGTCGTGGTTGGATGAGGCCCAAAACTGAAATGTCTCATTTATTCTTCCTTTCCCAAGGGAAGAACTTTACCAGGAGATCTTTTGACTAGAATGCAAGCACATGCAGCTCACTTTCTTTGATAACTTCAGCTGCTACTAGGTTGTGCCAAAACTTAAAGGAAAGATCTATTCTGGAAAGCTTCAATGCGCTAAGTAAGGTTAGTAGAACGTAATTCTTGCCGTAAGTTAGGTTAAGAGTGCGTAATTTGTGTTGTAATGAAGGTATGAAGAGTCATATTTGCTGGAAGTATAGCAAGTAAAGCAGAATTCGATCAGTGGATATAAAGTTTTGTCTAACAAAGGTAAGAATTTAGGAAACCAGAAGTTTGGTGTTGCTACCAGCACAGATGGGGGCACAACTGCTGACGTGAGGTGGAGAATGGTGGAGATGCTTGAAGATGGTCGTATGAAAAGTTGAAAGGAACGGAAGCATTCACACGGGGAGAAGGCAGCGTGCGGGGTAGAAGCCTGGATAGAAGAGTGAAATTACCGGTACAATGAAACTTATGAATTTTCTTTGGGGCTTGAAGAACGAGCAAGCAGCACTTGGTCATGAATACGGTCAGGAAAGTAAAGAGATAAGGAAATAAAGCCCAACTTTCAAAGCACGAATTATGGCACCGAGTGGCCACGCCAGAGCTCAGAAATTTACACGGGAGCGAACCGAAGTTGAGCTTGCGCAGGGGTTACAGCTTGTTTTGCAAATTTGTGACATTATGGCAAACCCCGGTCTCGCAAACAGCTTTTCCACTTGGTTCCGTGGTCAACGAGCCGAACGTGCAAGTGTTTACGAATAAGTTGTCAATTGTATGTAGTCTGGTTGTTGCCCTGCATGTGCTATTAATAATCTTATCCAAAAGAAGTCAAAATACATCGCTGCAGGCCGATATCCCGTATATTAAGTATTGATTAATTTTTTCCAGCGGCTTTTGAGAAAACTTAAAATTTCACACTCTTGGACACTACATTTAAAAGTTTTCTGAAGTGTCAATTAGAAAATATGTAGTAAGTGCATACGCTCAAGTGAAATAGAACAGAATTGTGTTCAGGATTTAAATCTTAAGGGTATCGTGGCTATTCATTTTCTGTTCTGGAAGTGCCCTGCGTTGCTCTCTCCTCTGAAAATCTCTAGTCGTGCGTTTAATTTGTAATCATATTTTCGAGAGGCACGTCTCTCTCCATGCTGTGGGGTTGGGGNCATGAATTCTGTTATTCGTTGGACTTACTCAGTCTTCTGAGATAATCCGAGCTGCTTGCGATGGATTGCCTGAGACCAACAGTTAAAGTTGTACTTTAGGAGAAGTTAAAGTAATTCCATTCTATTTCTGAAATAGGTAGCCGATGTTTATTACGAGCTCAATCGCTTCTATACAATTGTTCTCATCTCTTAATTTTATGCTGCAAGGTAAACATCACTGTCAGTGTGCCTCAGGTTGGGTAGGTCGCAATATCTAAATAAAATCCTTTAATGTTTATCGTTCATTTGCCCCGTGTGTTTATTTCGTCTTCTCCGCTATTGGTGGTCGACCACTCCGTTGGTGACTCACATACAAGGTGTGTATAGGTACTATGCTCTACATACCTTGGCTGACAACCTTCAACGGTGTTCTGTTTTAGCTCGGTGATAACGTATTATTTTCCCATCTTTTGTTTCACACGTAATTTTTCTTCATATTAGCGCTGTTTTTGTTGCATATTAAAAATCAAATTAGAATTAGCACATCACATCTATTGAAATGATTTTTCATTAGTTGGTATGTGTTGATATAACTAAAATTTATTCCATACCTGTTTTAAAGAGTTACTGAGACGCTGTATTCTCTGTGGGACCCTTGTCTGCCGTGCGTTTGACGCTCATTATCGAGTTGAGATTTCTCATCTATGAAATAGAGCAATAAAGAAAATTACATGATATGCAAAAGGACTCATAGCAAGGGCAGTTGACGAGCAGTTTTAAATATTAATTTCTGCTCTAAACAAGAAACAACCAAGCATAATGAGGCCATTATAAGTGTATCGCACTTCAGATGGCAGGCGTGTCAGCAGCGGCGAATTACGGCAGAGAAACTAATCTATTTACAGAGTGCGAGGGCTGCTTGAGGACGTCGTTTTCAGTTCATAGCACTCTTGAAAAATTTATAATATTATTTCTTTATATCTGTTAGCCCTTTCAAATTAAGATGTTAACCCACGAAATGAAAAGACATGCAGACATAGTTGCTTTAACTGCAACTAAGGTTGTAGGCGTTGTGAATAGTGAAGGTCATGTCATGCCTCCTTAAATTTTTTCACAGGGTCTTAGGGTTGATCCTGCTGGATACAATGATGTTGTAAAGACGGTTGTAAAGCCCTGGATAGATAAAGTATTGAATGGAAGGCCATGCGTCTTCCAGCAAGAATCAGCACCTTCTCTAATAGCCACGGTAGCCCAAGATTGGAGATCAGAATTTTTACGATTATTTCACCCCTAATTTGTGACCCCAAACTCACCAGATTCGAATCCTATGGGCTACGGAGTGCGTGTGGAGCGTTTTTGATAGGGAGACTAATTTGATTCAAATCCATATATTTTGATCATTCATTGAAAGATTGTCTATTTAACTTACTAAAAATTTCTTCAAATAGCCCTCATACCCTGTAATATGAGTTACCGGTCTTGGCACATAGGTATAAAAAATTTACTGAATTACTGAACACAACGTGTTTGTTCTTCAGGGCCTCTGTAGCCGCCATTCGATATTGGTGGAAGCCTTTCATGTTCCTGCGCCGTTACCCTTGCCTGTATTTATTTAGTCAAGACACAAGGCTAGCATAGAAAGATTCATTGATAAGTTCATTTATTCCTATTGTATATTTTAGTAAAGCTATAAAAGGTGTTAAAATTTTGATAGGCCTAATAATTACTTTTTGATGCTTTGATCTTAACCTCTCAGCTGCGTATGCAGTTTCGCTTTCTTATCTTTAACCCTGGAATGGTAACCTAGGGTTCTCATGCCCCGTAGTTTGCCTTCCATTTTTTTCAATGGATTTAAGACTAGGAGTCTCTCCTTCACCCAACCTTAGATTTAGGGTTACCATTCCAAGGTTAATACATCTCTGGTATTTCCCTTGATATCTTTACTTTAAAAACGTGTTGCGTTGGTGTGGATATGAAAACGACACTGGTAGAGATGAATCAATGCACTGAAAATGAGAAAAATAAGAGGAACTGAAGGTGTCGTGTGCATTCAGGTATATATTATTTTATCAAGGTGTGCTCCAGGTACGCAGGTGGATTTAGATTACGAGTGCTGTGAAGCAATAAGAGTAAACGAAGAAAAACTGTGAGGCAAAATAGGCATCATTACTAGCCGGGTCTTCAGCCTAAAATTTTTCAAGATATTCGGGGAGAGAGAGAGATGAATAAATGGGTAAAGATTTTGTAAATCAGCACTTATTCGTTGGCAGACAAGAGAAGAAAACGTCTTTTATAAGTATACCTACAACAGATGTCTTGGAATTACAGTGAGAAGACAGTATCCGTGCTGTATCAGTAAGAGTATGAAACATATACAAGGTATTCGATTACACATATTAACTATTAACTTGGAGCCAATGACTGGTATTGATGCGTTCTCGGGCCTGTCGCAAGCTTCTTTGTTGCGCTTGCGTCGCCTCCGTGGTCGTCCTGGCAACACACGACTGCTCCTCAAAAAATCGGAACCACACCTACAACTTCAGTCACAATCAGGCGGTGCGCAAGTGAGGGTGTAAGTCGTGTTGCTCCGGGGAGAGTTTAATGAAACGCGTTATAGTGATTCACTACGGTGTTTTAAATGTGTTAAGCAATGTGATTTATTTCTATGATCAGTGGAAAAATAAATTATGAGAAAATTTCGTGTGGAGAGCTGAAGCGGCAATTTTGAATCATGGAGAGTGGGGTGATGGATCCCGCTCTGGAGTTCATGAATGGGCCGCTGGTTACATGGGTAAGTAATGTATTTTGTGGAAACTTTGTTTCATTATTTCAGGACTGTCCTATACTCCTAATTTCTCTGGTAGCTTTCTTAAAATTGTAAGATTCCTTCGGTTTCGGTTTGTGCCTGGGAAAGGGTTGTAAAATGCTAGCTTTTCAGGGTCACGAGGATACCTGGACGAACATTTGTTTCGCCACCAAAAACTTTGACGAATAACAATTATGCTAGGCAAACGCAGGTTGAGTAAAGGTAACAGCCCCTACGAACTTTTATTCGTGATGATGTACCAGTTTTCAATTATTTTATCATTCCGAAACCTATTAAATAAAAGAGAACGATGACTACAAAACCGGGCGTCATTCATTTTCAAATGACTTCTGAGTTTCTACGAAATGTGTCTGCCGCGTAAATAAAAGGTAAAATTTAAGTTTGCTGTCAAAATTTCTCTCTAGGTAAAGGTTGCGATAGAGGTCAAGGCTGCTCACCGCGTCTGGTGCGATCAGGACAGGTCAAGTGTGGGTAGGTTACGTATAGGCAGGTCGTGACGATGAGTCAAGATTGGGTAAATCGCGTAGAGGTCGGTCATGCTTGGGTGGGGTAGGTTACAGTAAGTCAAGTTAGGGCAGATTACTTGCTAGATAAGTCACGGGGTGTAAATTGAGCAAATAAGCCCAAACCAATGGGCTAACATTTCGGAGCCAAATGACTGAAAGAAATGACTGAAACGTTGGTAGCTCGTTGGAAACTTCCAACTCTGCAATTAACTGTTGATGGTAATTTATGGTGATTTGTGGTTACATTTTCTGAAAACCATTTTACGAACGAATAATTAATTAGACTTAAAGTAATCCTTTGGAGCATAGGATAGGCCATCGGCAATAGGATTAGGTTAGTCAATCCTTTGTTATGGGGTCTTGAATCCCTAGGGGGACACAGTTCGGTTTCCTCAGCTTTAGCTAAGCTTCGTGACATCTATCTGTCGTCCCACTTTCCCTATTTCGATTTACATACATTCTTCAATTGTTACCCTTCATCATTTCTACCTCTTTATTCTTAACTTGCTGTTTCTATGCGCACTGAGTCCTGTTTGAATAAATTCCACGTTTTTTACAGTCCATATTAAATAGTCCTTTCTCTTCGGATCAGTTTTCATGTGCGTAGGGAGTTTTAAGTTAAGTAATAACTTAATCTAATCTAGGCTTAAATTATATCCTGACGAGTCCTGATTAGCCCTGGAATGGTAGCCTCGGATATCTCTTGCCCCGTAGTTTGTCTTCCATTGTTTCCTTGTGGATTTAAAATTCAGATTTTCTCTTGCACGTTATCTTTAATTTGGGGTTGACATTCCAGGGTTAAGTAGGTTGCGTGAAGCTAGAGCAGAGCGAGTCAAGTTTCATATCTTCGTCACGAACAGCTAAATCAAATTTTGGTGGGGCAGGTGATAATAAGTCAAGTTTTGTTTCGTTAAACAGGTGAATTAAATTTTGGTCTGGTAAGTCATAGTGAATCCATTTGCATGGGTTACGTACGGTTAGGTCTGGTAGTTATGGTAGGCTAGGTCGTTGTAAACCAGGTTTGGGTAGGTAGGCTACGTCATGGTAGCTGAAGAACCTTAGTTCAGAATGCTAGTGACAGCGTAAATTATTTTTTTATCTCTGTACTACTTAAAAATGCATTTGCATTGAAAAAGTAATGATAATAGTCTTCTTATTTGAAAGTGAGTCCAATTAAGAAGGGTCGAAGATCCTTCTTCGTTAGGGGCGTAGAAACATTATTACATTACTTCCTTAGTTGGTAAACTCTATTCATTTTCCTCAAAATTGTAATGTTTAAGCCGTTAAAAACTCATTCATCGCAGTGTAGCTGTGGTTATAATTTTCATATGAAAATCTTGTAAATTCAGTGAAATTGATATAATCACAGTATGAATTCGATAATCTCATTAACAAAACAAATACGCTCGGTATGCTTTGCCAATGCGAGATGTTGGTATGACCAACAGGCGAGCGGAGACAGCAATTTTATGGTACGGCTCTCTGTGGATTTTGCCATCAAAGTTTTCTAGCTATTATGCCGGCAGGGCAAAATTTGAAAGCGCCTTAGGGATGGACATATCAGGCTACTGGGATGGATATATCCGATGGTCTTGTCGCAGTCAACACCCAATCGTGAAATTCTCAATACCGTTACACGGAATAACAGCGTTTAAAAACTTCTATCGTATCCGTTTCAACGTAAATTATAATTGCCTTCATTTAGGAAATGTAATCTTATTTAATTGTTCTCAATTGATAATTATGCTATCTGATATAACTTTGAATGTTATTTCCAAACCCACGGGGACACTGTTAGGTTATCTCAGCTTTAGTTAGGGACTTCTATCTTTCGTGCCACCTTGCTTCTTTCCATTTTCATGCCTTGGTCTCGGATGATTCTTTATCTTTTCTTCCTCCTCGACTTGCTGCTTCTATGCGCAGGAAGTCTTGTGTGTGAACACACCTCTGAATAGATTCCATCTTTCCTAACTTTCCTAAAGTTCATACTAAATGGACCCTTCTCTTTCGGTGCGAAATAGTCCGAGTTATTGAAACCCTGCTGTCCCTATTGATATTACCACTATTACTCATCATGGAGACACTGACAAAACAAGATGACATTACCACCTCCAAATATTGAAAGCATCTGAGAGATTGCATCGCAAGGTTTGAAAGCATCTGAGAGATATCATGGCAAGGTTTGAGAGCATCTGAGAGATTGCATGGCAAGGTTTGAGAGCATCGGAGAGATTGCATGGCAAGGTTTGAGAGCATCGGAGAGATTACATGGAAAGGTTCGAGAACATCGGAGAGATTGCATGGAGAGGCTCGATAGCATCTGAGAATTTCAGGTGAAAGCTTAAATGTTTTGCTAAGTACTAGTTAACGAAGTAAGAAAAATACGATAAACTTTTCCTTCAAACGTTACGCACATACTTCTAGCTTCAATAGATCTCGTTAGCGCGCATTTCGAAGTATTACAAAACAGTACTAAAACAATCGACTTAAATGAAAAAAGGCAAATTTGAAAATTCATTTCCCGATAACAAATTTGAAGCTCTAGCATTAAGTTTTTTTATTTCAATTCGTACATTTTCATTCTTTTCATTTTGACAAGACTGAAGTAAAATGTTACTTAGCGTTATTGATTCTTTTGCCTGCCTCCCAAGCGTGCTGTTACCACCTGTTAGTAACTGGTACCATCGGACCGCAATGCTTCTGTTGGTTTATGCAATTTTCTCTAACTAGACTAGTAGATCGCAAGCTTTTTAAGGTTCACCGTGCAGAAAACACAAAGTTGGCTACAAAAAAAAATCGTAGAGGACTCCGAAAGTGCTCCCCCCACACTGCCTGCTAAGCCGTCGCGTACCACAGGCTGCTAGGCACAGTGGTAGATCGTACGAGATAAGTCGTTCGTGGGAACCAGCGTGTTAGATCATACGCGGTGAGTTGTAAGTCGGAACCACAAAATAAGATCATTCGAGATGAGTTTTAAGTGGGAACTACTTTGTTAGATCATATGTTCGAGATAAGGCGTAAGTCTCACACGACGTTGACAGCCGTGGTTGAGGTGACCGCCATTTCATCTCTTTGGAAGTCTGACTTTTATGGAGAAATATTAATGGAATGTAGTGCAACATGTTTAGTGTATTATGAAGTATTCGTGCCTTCAGTCAATGGATGTGTTTTTCCTTAGCGAGCTCCCTTGGGACAAAAGCTCTTTTATTTTTATTTTTTTCTGATCTGTGGAAAAAATTGAGTATTCCAGAGATTTTTTACAATCGTTTTAGAATTGCGCAAAAAATGTATTACCGATAATGACTCTAGTTCTCGATCTTATTTTCTCTATCATACAATTCTAAAATAGTTTTGGGTAGCTTGGATTGTTCCAAAAGATTGTTTCGTTCCTTTTGTTTTGTTGTGCAGGTGCGGACTTTCGAGAATGACGGCGGGGGCAGTTTGACTTACGGCGCCATCTCAGATGGGGTCTTCCTCTACGACGTCATGGCCCACTTGTAAGTGTTCAAGATCCTTGTAGGGATAACTCTCCGAGGGAATACAGTGGTTAAACCAAGATTTTATTAATGATAATAGTAATGTAAATATTAAAGGCTCTGGTATCCAACCCATTCCAAGCGGCGGAACTATATGTTGATCTTCAAAAACCACCGAGTCGACTTAGTCGCGGGGCCATAACGAGGTGCTTGGCACTACCTATACACCCACTCTGAGTGAGTAGCGAACACGAGCTTAGACTATACACAAACGGTTTAAAAAATTTCAGAATTATTTAGGTACTCTGTCACTTGCAATGTATTCATTTGCCTCTGTAGTTACGACCCTTTTGACGCTTATATCTTCACTGTAGTGTTATAATATGGACTCCGTAGAAGCAGGGAGATCTCGTTCTAGACGTCGACTCAACTAACCTTAGATCAGTAATTATACCTTTGAGTACATACAATCCTCAGATCCTACCACGATTTAGTTCTGAGTTGATCACATGAATTCTTATTATTAGATTTCTCAGGTTGTAAAACTTTCCCTCTCGCGTGCCAGGTGGCAACTCGGGTTTCATTTCATCAACGTGACACGCACAAACTCTGACGTTATCTTCTGTTCTTCTTCATGTATTAGTATGTTATTCAATGAACTAAGGTTATGACTGTATTATTACTAGTAAACGCCCCGCCAAAAATGGCGGGACAAGTGAAATTAAATTCTTAAGATGCTTTCCTATATACGAAAACTCACACATGAAATAATGTTATTTTCAGTAACCCTCATACGGGCTGCTTTCTCTGACAGTTTCGCTGATTAGCGATACAAATGTGGGAATTTTCTCTTATCTAAATCCTTCAGAGCGTACCGGACGGACCAAGCAAGCAGCACTGGGCTTTTGCTATACAGTATAGTGGGGTTATCGTTATTTATAGGTTAGTGATGAGTGATAACCTGGCCCGTAGGTTTTTGTCGGACCAGATATTCAGGACATGGCAGGCATGTTTCTGACTATCCTCACGCCTCAGTTGGGGCTGATTCTGAGTGCTGAGGCCATCCCGATGTGGGGGAGGTGAGGTCACATCAGGAAATGAATGTGAACACTTCACTCTCTGTGAACTCCTGGAAACAGAAGTTTTGTTGCTAGAAAAATACGGGAACTGTTTCTACACCTTGGACGTAGAATAATGAAGCATGTACGAGTACCTCGGACCTGGGGCTGTTTTTTGCCTTTTTTGCAAGTTTTTCAGGCAGCTATTACTTAAAATTCAGAAACAACGGTAATTTTGAGATCTACTGCAAATGGTAGATTTTTGAAATACGTGTAATAATTTTCTGAAAACCTGCAACGAGGATTTAAATGAACATATGTTGGTTTGAGTTATATAAGGTCCTCGGTACAGCAGGTTTTCCTGCTATTTCTGTCGGCGTCTGCCTGATGTCAACAATGATGATCATCATTGCCATTATATTTACTCACTAGTCATAGTAGGATTTTTTAAGACTAAGTTACTCTGTGAAGTTTTACCGAAATATCAACCTAAGCTTTATGAGCTTCTAATGAGCAATTTATTATGGAAAATGCCACAGTTTACTTCATTGTTTTGCCTTTGGCTATGACTAATAAAGCCTTTTAAAGCACGACGCAACCGTTCTTTAAGTGTACTTGCAATAGAAAACTTGACCAAATGGAAGTCATGTCTTCCTTTGCTCATCGTCAGTGTCCTTTACATTCAGGGCTAATTGAAGAATATTCGTGACTCGCCACTCGTTAACAGGGGGCACTCGATTCTTTCCATATGAAGTTGAACCCTGGGGTGCAGGCTCGCCGTACACAAAGTTGACGTCAGGATATCACGTGCAACTCCCAGTCTGATTGGAATATACTCAGAAATTTAAAGGTTTAAACGAAATTTGATTCCTTTCGGCTGATGTGCTGCTTTGTCATAGTTCCTTTACATGCTTCATCAATGTCTTGAGTTGTTAGACTGTGTGGGAGGCCTAGTTAAAAACGTAGGTATTTCTTAACCAGTACTTATCCGTTGAATATTCGCCTGTTTTTCGCGTCAAATTAGTAATTCTTTAACCAGAGCTTTTCCATTGATTACCCGTCTGTTCCTTGCGTAAATTTAGGAACATAAGAATCCGTCTTTTATGGGTGAAAGTAAAAGAACAAAAGCACAAGATTACGTTTACGTGCACAACGCTATATTTCCGCGTGGAAGTGTTGAGCATTCATTTGATGATTACATTGTCTTTAATTGAGTAATTTGTTCAGCTGGTGCTATCGTTAAAGCGTATTGCAACGCTTGTGATAAGTTTCATTGATAATGTGTTGAGGTACTTATGCTTTTATTTACCGAATGTTTTCGCTTCATGAAGCTGAAACAGGTTTTCTTCCTGTGAATATTGTCGTAGTCTGCTAAGCTTAAATAATTTTGTTGGTTTTATACGTCTAGAAAATATTGATAGAGTTGCTGCGCTTTCTACTATAGCTAGCTCTTATGATTATGAAATTACATCGCATTATTTTGATCAGAGGTACTCGTCATAGCATGTCCGATAACTCCCTGCATTGGCTCGATCATTTAACGCGCTAGGCTCTGATTTAACTTTCATTTGGACGTCTGCGTTAGGCGAGAAGTTTCTCGAATTATCGTACAGCTAGAAGCTCGTTTCCTCTTCAATATTCTTTACCTGGCCGGCGTTCGCGCCTATGGCGTTGAACAAAATTCTCAGGAGGCCGTTAATGATCGAGTCAGGCATTTTTGGGGTGCTGGGAGCGTCGGTCCGACAGAACCAGTTTTGACTGACTAGAAAGGTTCCCGTAAATTGCTGATTGTTTGAACTTAATCAAGAGTTTTAGAGTCGCTGAAGATACCCACCTGTAATTGGCTGTGACTACGTGGTTGTGTCTGTTCATCTTTTTAGGACGACTGACGTATTTTAAAAGTTATTTCGTTTGCGAGTCTAGGCCAGGGTATGTCACCACGGCTGCGTGAACCCCCTGGGAGTGTTGAGACTTGTATCATTTCAAGTGGTGAGAGAAATCAGCAGATAATTCGTACACTAAAATTATTGTTTTTTGATTGCTGGTCAAATTTAGTAAGAATTCACCTCTTACATCCTTAAGAGCGCGAGGATGCAGTACATTTTGTTTTGTGTTTTGAATTATGTACGAAAAGTCCCAGTAGCAAGAGTCCCACGTGAATCAAAAATCATAAATTTCGTACGTGACCCCTGTGGGAATGTTGTATACCTGGTCCCCAGTTCTCGTTGCTGCCACAATTAAATCAAAGCAAATTTGCTTCCGGGTCACTTTTTGTGCGACTTTTTTGTGATGTACTATTTGTTTTTGACATTAAGATCGCCTTAACTATATCTTTAAGAATAACACAAATGACCGATTGAGTGTTTTTACGTATAAATACCTCATCCCTTATCGGTTGTTGCTCTCGAGCACCCATGAAAAAACTCGAGGAGATGATTCCCATGGGAACATGAGTCCTTAACTCATATTACGGCTATCTGCTCCGTCCGGGCTTACGGACCATCAGTGAGATGCGTGGTCTCTTAAAGCGGCCGAGTCAATGCACTATGTTTGGTACCGTAACTCATTTACGCAGGTGGAAATATTTACGTTGCGAGGCGCAAATGGAACTTTGGGCAACCAGTTTACCGTAGTGTTAATGAATTCTTATTTTGTGCATTTGATTTGCCTTGAAACGCTCAGTGAAAAAGCTGGGGTAGTTATGTTACGATTCTCTGAATATTCAGGTTTGGAAAATAGGACGTTCCTTCGTTGTTTCTTTTCTACATGACTTGTATGCCATGAACGTGCGCCAAAGATTACTTCGGAAATTTCTAAAATTTCCTCTAAAGTTTGATCGACTTTAGATAGAATTTTCCGTGTTAATCGAGGTCTGCACTGAAGCCTCAGTGCAGTTTTTCTTAGCGTCCATTAAGCCATCAATTGGCCCTGCCAGGGGCACATTTTGTGGCTCATTTCGGTGCAGTTCCCGTCTTGATAATTTCGCTCTTGGAGCATGTACCTCTATCGAAATTATCGACTGCCGAGATGACTTCAGCCTCCACATCAGTGACGTCCTGCTTTAATGGAGAACGAAAATACACAGTTTACCCTTCCGTCTAACGCGGGCGATTATGTGGATCTCGCTCATCAGCTGAGGCATTGACAAGTGTAATGGTGGTGATGGCTGGTGCAAAATCAATTTCATTTGGTACAAAATCAATTTCATTTGGTGCAAAATCAATTTCATTTGGTGCAAAATCATTTTCATTTGGTGCAAAATCAATTTCATTTGATGCAAAATCAATTTCATTTGGTGCAAAATCAATTTCATTTGGTACAAAAATCGATTTAACCTGGTGAAAATTCTATTTCATTTCATGTAAATACACTAGAAAAGGTATAGTGTCATTGAACATCTGCGCTCGTCTATACGTTCGGGACGCGCTTTTCACTTCTGCACGCGCGTTCCATTGACGATTTTTCTTTTGCAAAGATTGTTCTGTGAGAAAGTCTCTGCTATTGAGATGTAAATCTACCGTGCAATATGGGCATGATATCGATTGAGAACGTGACCTCAACGTCAAACACACTACATCGCCCGTTGTGCAGTCTTGCCTTGGGGATATTTCACTTCAGAGTTTCTCTTGCTGCATTTTTAAGTCCCCTATAGATTGGTTTCAAACGATAGGTTGCTTTGCCACTTGCACAACTCTGCAAGGACAGGCTGTTTTGCGATTCGTCTTTGGTTGTTTCTTGCTTTTGTTTTAAGCGTCAGCTCGAGGTGTACATGTGGCACTGCTCATTTCTGGATACACGGATATGTGCATGACGCTTTTTTAGTGTGAAAAGAAACGTGCGGTGAACGCTCGGGTAGGTAACCTTGAACCAGGCTTGGAAATGCTTTCCTTTTTATGCCATGTGGAGGGCAAGTGAACGCTCCTGCTTTCGTGAATATTATAAATGCTAAACGCAACTTCATGGTGTTGAGAAGTTGCTTTGCGAGGTCAAAAAATGGCAAAAGAACCGGTTCACTCCATTCTTTCTGCATATTTATATGTAATAAAGCACTACCTACTCAGTGTGTACGAGTCATTTTGTCTTTTCGTTTGCTCAATGAATTTCTTGGGTTTTAAAAAACTGTACTAACCATTTCGTAAATTACATTTCTCACTCATCATAATTGACATGAATTTTACTACATGAACATTCATGTTCTTTCAGATTTTCCACTTCCATTACACTAATATCTGAACGGTTATTATCGAGCGAAGCAATAAGCGCTTGTGTTACTTTTCACGGTCATGCCAGTTCGCGTCAAATCTCCATGCTGCAATAACGAGCATTTTTAGGGCCGTTTCAGCAAAAACTTAAAGAGAAATCGTCGTTGACTGATCACACGCAGCTCGCAGGGTCCCCGGTACCCAACGCAATGCGGTTTCGTGAAGATTGAAGCACACCGGTCAGTGCAGGCTGAGCTTTTTCTTGCGTGGTGAGATGCCTCTACAGGTCTGCTTGTCTTCATTTCTCTGTTGAATTGGTCGGGACAAATTCTCTCTTGGATTACTCGTCACTAAACCTCTGCAAGATTATTCATCGCTAATCCTGTGGTGGAACTTTCATCACTAATCCTGTGTTGGATTATTCGTTACTAATCCTTTGGTGAATTATTTTTATCTAATGTTAGACAGCTTTTTAGTAGCGATTTTTAAAATTCTGACCAACGTGCGTCTAGTTCGTTTCATTATTACTCTACGATCGCTGAAACTGTCCTTTGTGGAAATTGGTACACGTAGTCCTAATTAAAATTCGAGAATTTGTTTTTGAATTTTTCTAATGGTTTGACTTAAAAAATATGTCAACTAATACTTGTATGTTTACCCGTTCTACATCTAAACTGACTGATATGCTACAATTCTTCCATTTTCTGCC
Organism: Orchestia grillus; assembly: GCA_014899125.1. Classification (NCBI taxonomy): domain Eukaryota; kingdom Metazoa; phylum Arthropoda; class Malacostraca; order Amphipoda; family Talitridae; genus Orchestia; species Orchestia grillus. The sequence goes on along the minus strand of VOMN01089149.1, from coordinate 9,555 downwards.
TCAGGTTTGAAACTATCGTTATGACTATGATCAAAGTTCATGATGCGTAAACCTGCATTTACGTCTCATTTCAAGACTTATACTCGTGATGCAATGCAATTTCTTGCAAGATGCTTTCAACTCAAACTGAATCTAATCACAAAATCGTTACTTTTACTTCATAAAGTGCCTCCTTTTGACAGAACTTTTCGTTAATTCGTTGAGACTTAATTTTTTTCGTATTCCACCATTGTGCTGCTTTGTTCAACGATTGTCGGCTTGAAAATAGACGGCTGAAGGTGGATTCTTCCGAATGTCAAGAGAATTCAAGTCGGGTTATTGACAATGAAAGGACTGGCAGCTTTTGGTCATAGTAATGAAATGAGGAGCCACACGGTCAGAGTGGTGCAGGTAGACTTGAGTGGGCTGTAACATTGCCATACTGAGCAGATACGGAACGCCACTCCCCTACCATCATATATTACATAAGTTCTAAATCCAATATGAACAAACCCAATTATTCTCTTGACACACTGAGGATATGAATAATGAATGCTTCATTGAATTTACTAATTATTAGCAGAAATTGGTAGATTTTGTACATGTTCGTTTTGTGGACACAAAGCAGATTAGATCCGTGATGCGTGGCCGAGTTGCAACAGCTGAACGTCGGGCGGTAGTGCCCTCGAGTTCGAAACTTCGTGAACGAAACTTGGCGTACGGTTGGCGTCGTCATTCGGCACTACAGTAAATTTAAAATAGCCTACACGAGTATAGTTGTCCTATGGAATGAGTACAGAAGAATTACGTAAAGATTTCCGTTCGTTTTACATGGTCTCGTTTATACTTCTTATTATGTAACAGTTGATTCATTCAAAGAGAAAATAATATAACTCATCGTACGATAAATGCAGTTTTCTCAAGTTTGTTCGAAACAAGTGAGCAGCCGCAGGACTGTAATGATAAAGATTCTCATTCCCCAAAATTGATAATGATATTTACTCACTTAACCATTGAACTCAACTCTCATTACACCCTTGTGTAACTCGTAACCTGTACTTGTGTACCTCGTAACCTGTACTTGTGCTTCCGGTTTGAAATAACCACCAAGAAGATTGCAATGGAATGTCCCCTGGAACATCCTGCCGCAACGCTGATGTGAGATAAAGTCAGCTCAGTTTTATCAACCGTTAACCCTGAAAAAGTGTGGTAAAGTCGCCCGAGTTTCACCCTAAACTTAGCTGTGGAAACTTGCGCCGACTTATTGCGGTCGTTTTGGTATCCTGCGTTGACAGATCTCTGCTATAAGAGGGCTGTTTAGCTCGCATTTCGAACACCCAACTTGTTACATCATTTCATGGCGTTGCAATGGGATTTGAAGAGTCGCTTTCATTTCGAATTGCGAAAATCTCTCGCGGTTGCGTTCCGGCTCTTCACGCAGCCGCCCCTCATCGCCGAATTAAAGGAGCCCAAACCTACGTGTCGTGACGTAACTTTATTGTCTTGTTCATTGTTATTGCGAGCTTGTCTTACGATGGCCTTTCACCTTCTGCTCTGAGAATGCCATTTACGCACCAAGTCTTCAAGTCTTTTGCTCTTTTGTAACCAGCAAGCTTTTTACGTTTCAGCGTACTTACTCTGTTATTTTGGATAAAATAGTGTCGGACTGAGAATATCGTTCTTTCAGCGACGAGTGTTGAATGTATAGCGTTATAAATTCTGTTCACTTTTTTATTTCTGTCGTATCGTTATGTGATCGTGAATTTTCAGATGACAATGAAGCGAAACTTTCCGATCGCGGATTGATTGCGAATATTTCTTGAGTTAATGTCTTCTTTTTGGTAGAGAGCAGTGTCTTAGAAGTCAAGAGCATTAAATCTGTTTATCAAATTTTAACGTTTCGCACTTGACTTCTGTATGTGGATCTGGCTATTAAATCGGATACAGTTTTCATTCTAAACTGTGACTTTAATGCACGCCATTCGGTACACAACTGTAAATACATAAAACAGAGTGGTTTTTAGTACGTGGAGTCTTTTAGGCTTTTTTTCAGATTCTATAAAATTTGAATAAAATCATTGTGCTGCTATTTTATTCCTTTTTTGTCAATGTATATGTGTTAACTAGTGAGCAGATGAGCAAACGTTGAATATTTTGAAGATGACTTGTGTTCTTTTATATATTCTATAGTGTTTCCCTAACTATCAGGTTAAACTATACTTTATACCTGCCTTTTACCGTATAGCATCCTCACCCACGCTACGGCAATTCATAATACTAGTAATTATTCGCGATATCAAGATCGTCGATTCATGTTAACGCGGGAGTTTACTCTCGGTTCATTTGTCTCATAAATGCCCTAAATGAATACAAATTTGCTTGTGCTGTATCTTTGGGGTCTACATCAGATTGTATCATTAAAATTCGTGAAGCTTATATCTTAATTTCACCGATCAAAAAACCCTAACGTTGTCAAATGTGATTGATATTCATTGCACTGTTACCCATTCTAACTCTAGGACATCATTTGTTTTCACATACATACATTCGACTCTGTACCTGAACCTTTTAGTTTCATTCACGAACATGAATATGAATTCATCTTTTTCAGGGCTGATAATTTTGCAGTGCTGCTTTACTGGCTAGTTCTTCGTTTGTTTGTTTGTTTGCCATTGTTGACAGCTCGCTTCTGGCAAGCGATTTTGCGATCTTCTCGGCTTGTGGTTGATTTTTTCGTTACTTCTCGTGCTTCTAAACGAGATCACGTGGCTGTGTCCGCCGCCGTGACTTGTCTGAGAAGTGTTAAGCTCTTTTTATTTTAAAAACAGCACTTCACGAACTACATGTAGTGCCCTGAGTTGTTTCCGCAACTGAATTGTCGAGGGCGCCGTTGTGTCGTCTCCGTCGGCCCGTTAACGGTAATTTTGATGGGATATAATTTCACGTACGACTTCTGTGTTTTCGTGATTTGGGCAGACGACTCTATGGTACTTGCTGCGTGTGCAACGTGTAAAACGGGTTACGCTTCCACGCTAAATCTTCCTTGAATTGAAGGACCTTGCTTGGAGTCTTTCATTATTACTAATTTTTGACTGAAGTTTCACTGATGTAAAAATTGTATCAGCGATGGTGTAACGTTCACCTTTACTCATTCGTTTAATCAAAATTTACTCTACAGGTTTATCAAAAGAATGTCCCATTTGCATCAAGAAAACGCTCTATTTGAATACGATTATGCCCACTCGACTTTATTTTGATCCTGTGAACTTGACTTCCGTTACAAATGGTGTTATGTTCTCGTAACTTCACATGGAGGGAATCCCTCCGCTGCAGTGAGAGCTGTGGCGTTTCATAGTACCAGCCACCCCGGAAATGCCTTCTTTTGTGGGGTGGTCTGGCCAGCTATCCATTAATTTCTTCGTTTTTGGTCTGGAATATTTGTCGATCTTCTGAAGTGGTCGTGACAGCCCTGCATGTAATGGGTTCCTGCAAATGTAGGGAAGTATGTAGGAGGTTTAAAATTTGTGTGCATAGGTTCATTTTTTCTTTGAATATTTTCATTTTGTGCTATGATTTACATTTAATTTTTAGTTCTCGGACTTGAGGGAGTTATGTCAAATAATCCCTGTCTGGCCTCAGGTTTCCACTACGATTTTAGTTTCCAAGTTATCTCACGATCAGCTTTGACTTGAACATAAATATATTTCTTATATTCTTCGGAAATTTCAAGTCGTGGTCGCCTGCTTTTGCATGCCAGGTTTTTAATATAGCGAGTGTGTTTATATTTTTTCATAGGTGCCTACTCATCTGTAATCTCGTTTTCAAATATTTCTATGTACACAGTATCTCTCGAGTCTCGGTACGTGGAATCGTTCTAAAATAGCACGTAGCAACGTCAACATCATCAGTGTTTGTGTGGTCAGTGTAACTATTAACGTCATCTCTGACTGCTCCCATTCGTTACAATGTCTGCTTCTTCCACAGCTGTCAACGCCTTATATCGTTGTCTGCGTCTTACTCTCTGGTGGTTGCTTATACAGCTCCTACTATAGCTGCCGGCTAGTTGTCAACAGCCATTTCTATTGGTATCCTCTGGTTCCTGACGGCCACATGCACTGCAGTCCGCCAGTTCCTAATGCCATTGATACCAGCTATTTTCTCGGCTGTCATCTGATTCCTAACAACGCCTTCCATTCCTGTCAGCCCCTTACTATCCGTGCCTTCCATTGCAAGCTCAGTGACGCCGTCAAGCTCTGTGGCGCCGTTACTCTCCGCTCTGTTCTGACTTGACAATTCTTCCTCTGCGGTTTTCACCTTAGCCTCTTTTTGAACTGAAGGCAGGGCTGTCGCGCTCAAAAATGAAGCTCTAATTGCAGCCCTCGGGTGTTGTCTTGTGGTCTTAATAAGAAGTCCACTTGAAGTTCACCTGTCACCATCGAGCTTCCCCTTTTGCAATGCTGTGCAGATCTTGGCCGTGTGTAGAGCCTGTCTAGCTTTACTCCCTGATGGAGATTAATGAACGTTCTAGGTAAATTTATGCAGGTTTTACTGTTAAAACGGAAATATCCCTTCTTTGACTTGATTTCTTTATACAAAATGACTTTTTGTTCGCATAGTTGCCAATGATTTCATCTCTTCCAGTTATTTTGTCTGCTGAGTGCATTTCGTTTCAAGGTTTACTTTATTCTTGATCAATCGGTTTGGGTACATTAATGCAACCAGTTTTTTTTAAATGAAATATTGACTTTAAAGGTACAATTTCAGTTATATTTATGGGGCTGCAGGTGGTAAAAATAATTACTAAATTATTTAATTTGGGTCAACATATCTCTCAGACATCTTGGTTAATTTGGTTTGTTTGCGCGTAAGTATGAATTTTAATCATAATTTCACATTGGAATAGTTGAAGCAGTCTCTCCGTTATTATTTTTGTGTTATGAAGTATTGAACTCTGCAATATTAAGGGAACTTGCGCTCATTTTCAAGCTTTTTCCAACTTGTTATGAGATTTTACTTTAATATACGTATGTTCGTAAAGATGATTTCCTTGCCGTTGCGATTTTACTGATTTATGTTTCAGTGTTTGAATCTAGGCTCACTTATACTTTGTCTCTTGTTAGGAGAAACTGTAAATTCTATAGGAACCTAGGTTTTATGTTGGCTTTCATTGGGCGTCGTGCTCTCGTCAAGAGAACTGAAACGAAGCAGCCCCACACCGACGTGGAGCAGCTCCCCACCACGCATGTGCCTGCGCTGCTGCACCACTCCGCTGCTGAGAAAGGCGCACCGAGTATTGTACCATGAAAATGAGAAGCAGGCCGCGCGCTCGCTATTTCAGTACCCTTCCCTTTCCCAGGGCAGCGATAAAACGCCCTAAACACCTTAAGGCATTTCAGGAGCGCTTAAGCCACTTCATTTCTTTGAAGTAGCCCTTAAAAGCTCGTCTTATCGAGGTGTTGCGTGACACTGGGGCTGGTGGGAAGCGTGCCTCCATTGTACGGTGTGGTGGTCTCCTACAATGCGCGTCTTACGTTACCCTGCTGGCGCTATCAAAGCCCGTCTCAACTTTCTCGAGTTATTTCTGTGCCACGAGCCAGGCTGATCTGCGTATCCAGCTGCTGCTGCTGCTGCAGCTAGGACTCATGTCGGTTTAATTATATTTTTAAAGTTTGTTTTAAGTAATGGAAGTAGGGTTATTTGAATTGTTTGTTTTCGAAACTACTGCATGTAGTGATGAGTACAATGTCGTTTTGATCCGATCTCATAGGAGTTCATACTTCATATTGGTTTGCTCGATCTTCGTGTCGATTGTATTTATTCTTCGATAGATTTTGAAATTTTGGTGAAGGGAAGATTTTTGTTTTATGGAAAAGTTAGATTAAAAAACTCTTGATGTCTTTGAAAAATATTTAAGGCCTACAAACGTTTAACCGTTTTCTTGACCTAGTGATTCTTATTCGTTATTGGTCATATTTTGAGTTCATTATCGTACGCAAGTAAATATATGCTCAGAGGTTGTTTTTTCTGATCACTATTTTGGGTACAAGCTTTTCTGTTGAGCGCCACCCGACGTCTGATCACTTATCTGCGATGCGTTTTATCTCTATCGATACGACGTTTTTGACATTTTTCTGTGATACTAAATTTGTTTTACATTTTCTTTTTTTCGAGACACCGTTTTCATCATACTTCACCGGTGCCTAACGATGAGTCCTATTCTTTCTACCTTAATCTACTTGCCAGCGTGTTTCGAGACACCATTTTCGCCATTAAATCTTACGTGATACTTAACGACGTCTCTTATTTTTTTCATTTTAATACACTTCCCAGCATCTTACTGAACTAAACAAAAAGACCCCAGCATCTAACAAAATAAAGACTCCATAAATTTTTACTTGATTTTGATACTGGTTGATATTGCAATTTACGGGCTCTTCACGCGTTCAGTCAGTGTATGAAGACAGTGTCGGGAGACACCCAGAAATGGGCATCGAATGCTAACTTTGTTTTCTATACCGGAGTAATGGTGGAGTCGAGGAGCTGTTCAGTCCCTTGCGCGATATGACTGCCTTCAGACATTGACTGATCGTGTGAAGAGCCCCTTACGTAATTCATGCGCATACGGTGCTGCGTGAGACACTTTCCGCTACGCCGGCTCTTTTAGGTGACAATTTAGCGGGAACGAGTGAATGTTCAATGACTTTCAACGACCGTGAAGATCAAGAGTGCATGATTGGTGTTGCCAAGAGCGATTTTTATTCTCGCGTTGGCTTTCTTCTCTTGTAATACAGTTCAGTGGAGATTCTGTCGCCACGAGTTGTGCAACGGGGATAATTTCTGCGGGAGCTGAGCTTTCCATGCGTCCAACCTCCTACAAACGAGACCGCTGTGGTGTGACATCGGATCAGATTTGTACGGTTTTGTGAGCGATTCTCTGGGGTTAAGGTGATCACGAACGCTTGTTTGTGTTGTGAGTTCACGAATTTGGAGTTTGTCTGCTTCGTTATCTTTTTACGTTCTCTAATTTCATGGATGTTCTTGCGCTTAAATTGCTTCTCTACAGTTTTGCATTTTATGACTGGTTGTAAGACTTCAGGCAGGGAAATATTCTTGTACGGATACCACCTCGATTAGCAGCCCGAAATGGCAAATTTACCCCAGTCTTTTGACCAATGTATTACGCTCCATGCATCCCCTGTGTAACCCACTGTACGACAACGAAAGGCTCAACATTCCTCTTGCTTCCGAGGTCCAGCGAGGCAATACAGAAGCACACAACTCGAACGCACTCACGACCATTGTGTTTGTGGAGAAGCTTTGGCTCAGCTGTGTGAAATCACACCATACGAGTTGACAGCGTCAGGACGATATCTTCTGACGATAATAAGCAAGATTTAGCTAAAGCAAAAGCATGCGTAATAAGTAAAATTGAAGTGTGTGCTTTTGCAATAACTATTCTCAGCTGTACTGTGAGTGCAAATTATTAGCGTTAATTGTCATCAAGAGTGCAAGGTGTCATGAAAGAAAGTGTTTGACTGCCAATTTGTCAATTGGTTATTTATTTTTGGTGTTCGCTTCATGTGTAACTAACCTATGCTATATTAGTCTATGTTAGTCTATGTTGAAGGATATCTTGAATGTTATTTTGTTTGTTTATACTGCGTGGACACGTATCTATGTCAATGAGCTTCTGAATCAGAAATAATGCACGAGTATTACGCTGTGTAATAATGAGTACGTTGTTTCGGGGCACCTTGAATTTCTCAGAAGCCTAAGCCAAGGGTCCAGGTAGAGAAACCTAGACCCTAAGCATCTCGATGTCGGTTCTAGAATTGATTTTAGCACTTTATGCAGGTTTTTCAAGAGGAAAATTGGACTGAGAGTTCGATAATTTCCTGAAGACGTTCAGAGAGGGCTTGAACCAACACTAGGTCCGAGGTACAAAGGGTCTAAGGTACAACAGGTTCCCCGACTGGAACGAGCACCAACAAAAATGAGCGGTCTGTTCCATGTGGGGTGAGTGTATAGAGTCGAAGGTATTGATCGCTGGAGGGCGCGGCGCGCCTGCGACAGCTCCGGATTTTGTCCGGCAGGCTGACGCCGCGACTGCGAATCGATCCGCACTTCCGGGAAAGCGCGGTACCGGTTCCGATATCCGCTCGGCAGGGATCCAATTTCCAGTGCAACGATCTTCCGATTTTTACGAGTTGATACAGTTATGGCGTGGGACAACTGACAGCTGCGTTGCGTTGTTATAAACCTAGTCCTAGGAGATAATAATCTTAGGTCATTGGGTCATTGAGAGTTTCCCACTTGGTTGTAAGCCAAAAATTAATTTCTTCCGGGTCGTTTTTTTTCAATTTTACGAAATTTTCAGCACACGAAGTGTCAATATTCCATCTCGTTCGATACTAATTACGCGAAGCTGGCGCAAATTGTTCATGGAAGTATGCAGAGTACAATGTGCTTTAATTTATAAATTGGTAATCTGACGCTTGAGAACCTATTATGCCTTTGAGGTAGAATTACGCCCGTCATTTCACATACCCTTGTATTATCCTTGATTGTATCTGAAGATATCGTTCAATAGGTTACTTTTCTTAGCAATACGAATAGTTTCGGGGTTCTGGAGTAAAACTCAAAATGAGAGTTTCTGAAAGAATTTTTCTTGAAGAAATAATTAACAATAATACCAAATGAACGATGTTCATATTTATTCGTACCCATCTCAATAACCTGTCATGAGGCCTTTATTTTAATAATTGCCTCCAGATGTTTTCTGTAGTTCACTGCAAGGCTCTTGCAGACATCAACAGAAATCTGGGACCACTCATCTTTTACAATTTCCTCCAATTTTTCAAGAATCTTGGGTTTCCTGGCTCTGACACATTCCTTAACAACCCCCACAAATTTTCGATCCGATTGAGATCTGGGCTTTGGCTTGGCCACTGCAAAACATTAACTTCAATGTCTTCTAACCATTTCTTAAAAGATTTTTCAGTGTGCTTGGGGTCATTATTATGTTGAAAGGCCATATGGGGTCCTATGTCGAGAGCTTTGGCAGACTGTTTTCAAATTTTCTCAAATTGTTTCTAAGAATTTTGACGTATTGGCCTTGTTTCATAATTCTTTCAACCTTCACTATGCTTCCAGTCCCTTTGGCCGAGAAACATCCCTAAAATCACTTCTCGCACTACTTGTCTCGCCGATTATGGTGGGAGCTTCTTTTTTCTTTCTCGTCCTGCAAGGTTCAGGATGGTATTAAAGTTTTTTAGTTCTGTATAATACTTTGAACAGTTATTACATGGACTTCAAATTGCTTCGAAATTGTTGTGTAGAGACTGCAGCTCTTGTGAGCATCTACAATTTCCCGTCTTGACTCCAAGTTGACCTCCTTTGTTTTCACCTGTTGTCTGAACTGTGACTAAAGTTAAAATGAGGTGTTTCACTGATGCTAACGTCGAGTAAATTAATTAGATTGCTATAGAACAACCTTCAAGAAAAAAAAAGAAAAAAAAAAGAAAAATAGTTTATCCCAAACTCGGTCACATACAAAGTATATACCTTTTGGTTTTT